>JAJAGP010002864.1:0-68027 GCA_025084515.1 Ancistrus triradiatus
GTGCGTAGATTTAGGCTCCCTTTACAAGGAGTCAACCTTAAGTTACTAAGTAAATTGCATACTAAGGTATAACTAAGTCACATTACATTCAGGGTGTACAGTGAAGTTTAGGAGTGTTAGATCTATACACTGCCAGTTATTTAATGTGATTGTTTGAATGACCTTAATAGAACTAAGTAATTAAGATTGTGATATCATTTAACAATCATGGGAATGATTTTATGAATCACTCTCAGGGATGCCTTGAATCACTGAGGGAGGGGTGTAGTAAGCAGTGGCTCATTATCATTTAAAGGAACAGGCACTCAAATTCATTCCGAAAAGTGCAGTTTAGACAGAGTAAAAAGGGTGCTCTGGTGACTGATCCATGTGTTCATTTGACCAAAGTTCGTCACAGGAATTTCATTAAGACCCCAGGGAGCTGTGCTAACGTGTGGTAAAGAGGTTTATTATGTCATCTTTCAAAGCTGCTGGATGCAGTTGCGGTCAGGCCTCTGTGCAGGCCTGTCAGGTTCTTCCACAGCAAACCATTTCTTTTTGAATCCCTCAGAAAAGTTGGACCCAGTTATTCCAGCTATTCTACTTAATCCTAGCTTACTTGATACCTGAAGGGAACTGGTTCAAGAAATCAGCTTGATTTTTGGTATAGAAATCGAGCAAAAGCTGCAGTTGCATTACAAATCCCCAGTGTCTGATGCAGGTCTCTGACATGTCACCATGTGTGTTATGCAGACGTGAAGTCGGTGCTGGAACACAAGCAGGTGGAGCTGACACAGGAGCGAGTGAATAGGGCTCTAATGGATCACACCATGCATACTCACCCGGGGCAATCGGATAAATTTGGCCAGCTGCTGCTCCGGCTGCCTGAAGTGCGCAGCATCAGCCTGCAGGTGGAGGAGTACCTGTATCAGCGACACCTGCTGGGTGACCTGCCCTGCAACTCTCTGCTGACGGAGATGCTGCACGCCAAACACACCTGACAGGCAGCAGTGAATATTTGCCCTCCCCTCCTGTGTCTGCAGGAAGAACCGAGAGCCAAATCGGCAGTGTTTTACATCAGGTCCACTGGCTTAGCTTTGTCCTTCTGTGGTAACAGCTGTGAATATTTATCAGCAAGTTACCATTGATCATACTCAACAGCAAGAACTTGAGGACACAAAGTCAGTGTGTGAGTCCCTAACACATGAGGGAGACACTCATGGAAAGTGTGGCATCAGTGTGTTCATCGGTGTGTGCATGGCGTAATAAAACAGATCTGTGCATGGAATGCGAGTCAATATGTGTTACACAGACATGACAGAACACTAATATAAAAGTTATGAGGTCAAGTATGGACTTAGAGATCAAAAAAGGTGATAAAAACATCAAGAAATAGATTTTCTGGTCAACCTTACCATAAACTTCCATAACGGGAATTTCAAACTAAAAATAAAGTCAATTAAGGATGTGCAATATGGATCATTCTACGATAATATCTTAATTGTTTAAACAATATGCAAGCTGAAATTATCGAGTATGTCACCACTTTTTGCAAAAAAAAAAAAAACCCCAGTGAAAATACACGTCTTGAGTTCATGTATTCAAGTTCCAAAAAGCCGTACCTGTTAAAAACAGAATATCGATTCCACATCGATTCCTACTAACCCATTTTAAGCTTCAAATACATGGCTGTGTTTAGTGCAAAAATAATGAGACACCCATCTGCCAAGACCAGTGCATTGTGTAGTACATCATCTCAGTTTTGTTTTGATATGCTGTAGCATTAGATTGACCTTGGGAAGCGCACAAAGGTTTGGCTCCAGTTTAAGAGAAAATGGAATGGCTAAATACAATTTGTGTGAAGGATCGATCTGTTGTAAAGGAGTTTGCACCTCCAGCATGATATTGAGCTTCAGCGATGTACTGAAGACTGTGGTCTCCTAGCCCAAATGCAGCATTAGCCAGCTCGCTAGCAAATCCATTACAAAAAAAAAAAGCTAAATTCATGCATCTCACAGTTGAAAGACTAAAAGATAAAGATATTCTTCATACCTAAAGATTTGCCACCTCTTCTTCCCCACTCTGGAATTGATAAGAACCGGAACTGACAAGAACTCACAATGAATGGAGTAAAACACAAACGATACCCAACCCTAGCAGAACATGAAGTTAAGGTCAGACTTCTGGAGTGAGCTGTCCACAACACTCACAAACCAGCACAACAACACACTCAGCAAGCCTTAGTGCAATCATTCTGCCAGTGTCCACCAATTAACGTCATGTAAGACAACTTCTAAATATCGGCTACTTACTTATCATTCATTCGTTCACTATCTTATCCACATAATCCTTGAGAGGCAGGAAACAACCCTAGACAGGCGCCAATTCCATCGTAGGGCACACACACCACACTTACTTCAGCAATATCAGTTAAGGCTAATGGACGTCTTTAACTTGGGGAGGAAACCCAAGAGGAAACAGGATTCCCGTCCAGACCCACAAACAGAAAGGACCCAGGACCACTCCAGCTGGGATCGAACCCCAGGACCTTTTCGCTGTGAGATGGAAAGTGCTTACCCATCAATTCCACCCCACATAATCATCAAAAACACCCCCAGAACATATCAGGATTTTTCTGTCACCCACACCCTAACCTCCATGTTATCAACATTTTCTTAAGATTTATTTATTTCAGAGGGAGCTTCTGGAAACAGCGGTTCCTGAGGGACCTAGGTTCAAACCCCAGGCTTGACTTGCGCGTGAAGGTTGGGTGGAGCAAGTCCAAAACTATGCATTGCACTGTAACCTATTCTCTGGATAGAGCATCCCTGAGCAGGATAAGCCAGTTTAAAAGAGGATGCTTGTGCTTTGGCTAAAAATGAGGACAAAAATACTACATGAAGGCACTGGGCAAAATAAATACAATTGGGTGTCATGATATCAAAAAACCCGGGGGACTGCCCTGAAACAAAACAAACAAACACCATGAGAAACAAACAGAGAGGCTTGAACAAAAAATAGACCACAGAACACAGTAACGATGAACATGATTTTAAAATGATTTTATTAATCAGATCCGGTCCCGCAGACCTAACGGATCTGCATTAACAAACAATCATTGAGGGGAGGGGGGGGGAAAGAAGATTAGACCAACATGAACACGATGTCCATATGGGGCAAAGTATGAAAATGAACATGTGAATCACCATCATTTATAACAGGATATAAATAATGAAAATCGGGAAACAAAGTTGAACAGAAAAGAATTGCAGCTAGTCCTCACCCAATAAATAACCTCTTTCCAACTTAACATTCTACAGGACGATTGCACTGACTCCAGTTTCATCACAATTATCTCTCATATGGACCATGAGACACCAGACACACGCACCACACATCACGCCACAACATATTCAACACCTTTCACAATGGTTGTCTATACAAAAATATTCACATCTTCACATCAGATCTGCCAATGGCCTCATTAACAGATGGTGGCTGACGGAATTGTTCTAGTGCTTAGACGAGTTTGACTAATAAAAAACGGTCCTCCGGTAAAGTAAAATGGGCCCCACTCATACCATACCAGAAAACCTTTAAGACCAACATTCATGGATTTTAAGCCAGTTCTCAACAATCAGCATTAGTTTTAGGGACACCAGCATGTCGGAATTCAAAACAGGTTTAATACAGTCCCCCTAAGAGCTAACAACAGGGCAGTGTGTACAGAGCAGATTTTGCAAACGAGTGTGTTTTAGACTTCAATAAGGGGAAGTTAATCCAGTTTTCTGCAGGTGTTCAAATCTTTATTTGTCAGTCTCTCTTATAACGTATCACTCTCCTTCCATTCACACACACACCTCACGTGGGGCTGCCAACGCCGAATCCCGACGGCAGCTTATTCATATCTTACAAATGTTCTGTTCACCATATACAAATCATTGTCAAAATGAAAAACAAAATCATTAACAGCATTCACGATATACATTACATGATTACTGATATTTTACCCTATTGTTTATATACACAGCTGAGTAGAAATACCTTGATCATTAAAGCAAGAAACTTTTATTTTCCATTCATTCTAAACAAACTGAATTAGAAATGGAGCTCACCTGAGGCCTGAAAGCATGTGTGTGCAATCTACTCAGATAAATATGCCAAAAGTCTTATAAAAACACACCCAGACGTCTACAGCTGACTGTTTTCAACCTAACATCCATCTGCCATCTGTAGAAGTTTGACATGTTTCTCCTGTAATGTGAAAAGTCTGTGTTTATTCAGGAATTACTTATAATGGAAGTGTAAGGCTGATTGTTTGGGGAGTGACTAAAGATTTAATTTGTATTTATGTACGAAGCCTTCATAAAATAAAAGTTTGATATACAGTGCTGTGCAAAAATCTTAGGCCACCATTAGGTTTGCTGTTTTAGCAGTGGTATAATGGCCATATATCATTATTTCTCAGTGTCTGTATTAGAATACAACCAGAAAATACAGGAAATGTTTATGCAGTATTAAAAAACTGGAATAAAATCAGAAAAACAGCTTCCATAGGCTACAGTGGCAGGTATTTAGTGTGACCTCCCCTTACACTTGAGCAATAGCAGCTTCATCGGGATGCCAAGTTGACCCTCCTACAGTCTGAAGAAGCTTGATCAGGAATGGTGTTTTTGGAAAGGTAGCAGCCAAGAAACCACTTTATCAGGGATATCACACTAAATACTGAAAATTGTGTTTCCTTTTTTAATTTTGTGGACATTTTTCCTGTATTTTCTGTTTGTATCATAATAAAGAGATAGAAAAACAATTATACATCATTATACCATTGCTAAAACAAATCTAATGGTGACCTAAGACTTTTGCACAGTACTGTATGTACAATCAGAATTTGTCAGAGGGAACAGTTTTTCTTCCAGAATGCACACTATGTAGTTGTGTTACTAGCATTGTTGTGTGATCTCACACAAATACACAATGTAAATGCACAATGGCGTAAGAACAGCTTCGTTAAACATTCTCTCGTATCCTTTTTCTTCGTGCCTCTGCTTATCCTGGTCAGAGTGGTGGAGGGAACCAGAGCCTATCCGCAGGCATGCATATACTCCCCCCCCCCCCCCCCCCCCCCCAACTGGGCCTCCCTCCCTCAGAATCTATACCAATAGGTCGGTGCTTTACGATCTGAAGAAAACTTATTATACTAGCAACTTCTCACTCACGTTGCTTGTGCTATAGGTTTCTGACAACGTATCTTAATATGCTGTCCTTCTCACTTGGCATACCTCTGACTGCCTCTCTTGCTAGGCCTCCGTTATGCTCACCTTACTGTCGTTACGGTCGCCCCAGTGTTGCATTCTTCCTGCTTTCGATCTGAAGAAACTTTATGATTAACAACAATTTTTCATACGTGTGTGAATACACATATTAAATGTTGTCCTTTCCACTACCACAGCTGCCCTTAGGCTTCCATGCTACCACTTTAGAGCTCATACTTGGAAAACCTTTTCCAAACTAACAGCCTGTGAAAATCACGTTAGCTACAGATCGCATACAGAGACTAGGCTGAAAAAAACAAAACACTGGAGTATTGTTTTAGGTACGAGCTATGCAGAGGACAGGGCTTGCAGTCTGAGCCAGACAGTTGACAGGCACAGTGGCGTGACCCAGTACCGATGCCCGACCCCTACCCTCCCCCCATGGAAGATTTTTCTAAATGCCAGCCTATATGTCTGACTAAAGAATGACCAACTACAACGAGAAGCCCTTGGCAGGCTTTTGCCCTACATTCATTAAGGAGCGATGAAAGTCTAGCTCATATTTTCTTTCACAATGTCAGTTTAAGACAGGAAGAAAAACAAACTAACAGGATACAGGTATATAAAAAAGACAGGTAGAGAAGGGGACAAAGAGGGACTAAGCTCTGAATTTAATGACGTGTCTGTAAAGCAGCATGGTTGCAGCACCTCAGTCCATCAGCTAAAGGTCACGGTTGAGATGACTGAAGAAGGGCAGGGGATGGAATGGAAGATGGTCAAATCCATCCTAAATTGCTTACGGTTTTTGAAATAAAACGTACAGAAAAGTTTTGTACAATCAAGAGTATTCCAGTTGGCCTGCCCGTACCATTTTGCTTGAGATTATGGCTGTGAACATTCTGAAAATTTCACACATTACAACGTAATGCTCCTCCACCCTAGTGGAGCACACATCCAACTCCTCTCCGCTCCGCTCTGAACTGGACCAAGAGAATGAGACAGATCCGAAGGGGCGTTGACATTATTTGGGCGTTCCCAGCTTTTTGGGCGTCCCAGGTCGCTTGGCCTGCCACAGGTGGCCTGGATGGTGAAGGCGTCAACACTCATGGACATGGTCTTGGACGGGATTGTGTGAACTGTTTTGGCAAAAAAAAAAAGGAGAAAAGTGAAAGAAAGAAAGGAACCTCTGAGCTGTACTTGTAGATGGCTCGACCACGGGAGAGACTGATGACCACGTGGGCCGATGCCAGTCAGACGCATCAGTTCCTCCGTCTCCCGGGTTCATGGTGTAAACCGCCCGGAATTGGCAGCTCGAATCCAAAGGACGGAGAGAATGAGGAAGTGGTTGGCGGTGCTTTTCTCCATTTCCTATGGCAGTATGAAGAAGTACGCAAAGCGAGGGTGGAAAAATTAGGTCAAATGTTCCAGTGGTATTACACAAACACTCTGTCATTTATAGCTTCACTTTAGTAAATGTGAATGTGTGGTCACTCACCTCTATGATCTTATTTTTTCTGTCTGCGGTTTTGACATTGACCTTGCCTGCCAAACAGCAGCGTGAGATGGCATTGTGGATAATGAACGGTTGGATTTGAAGCTTGGCTCCTTGTACAGTTTAGGTCATGAAGCAAAGACAATAAAACACCACACATGACCATCAGTGATCAAAGAAAAAAAACTGGCATTAATAAGGGAGGCAACCAAAGGGACTGAGGTCTGACACGTCACTTTATTACATTTACATTTACAGCATTTAGCAGACGCCCTTATCCAGAGCGACTTACAATTGATACAGTCCTTACAATCCAGCAATTGGGTTAAGGGCCTTGCTCAAGGACCCAACAGTGGACAGCTTTGGGCAGAGGTGGGATTTGAACCCTGGACCTTCTGGTCCATAGTCCAGCACCTTACCACTAGGCTACCACAGTCCACAACGGTTCAAATTCTCGATGGCGCAAATATCTACCAGCCAATCACATGGCAGCAACTCAATGCATTTAGCCATGTTGACATGGGACCTATGGTGGCCTAGCGGGTAAGGTACTGGACTATGGACAAGAAGGTCCAGGGTTCAAATCCCACCTCTGCCAAGCTGCCACTGTTGGGTCCCTGAGCAGGGCCCTTAACCCACAATTGCTTGGATTGTAAGACTGTACCAATTGGAAGTCGCTCTGGATAAGGGGCGTCTGCTAAATGCTGTAAATGTACATGTCAAGACGAGCTGCTACAGTTTCAAACCGAGCATCAGGATGGAGGGAAAAAAAAGTGATTTAACTGACTTTGAATGTGACACGGTTGTTGGTGTTAACCATGCTAGTCTGAGTATTTCTGAAACTAATGATCTACTGGAATTTTCCACACACACACACACAGACATCTATAGAGTCTGGAGAATGGTCCAAAAATATCCAGTCAGCAGCAGTTCTCGGTTGTGCCAGAGGAGAATGGCCAGACTGATTCAAGCTAAACTCAAATAACCATGTTATGTAGACCAGCATCTATGAACGCACAACACGTTGAACCTTGAAGCACATTGGCAACAGCAGCAGCAGACCACACCGGGTGACACTCCGGTTAGCAAAGAACAGGCAAAATGAGGTTATAAGTCACACAGGCTCACTAAAACTGGATAACATAAGACTGGAAAAATGTTGCCTGGTCTGATGAGTCTCTATTTCTGCTGAATTCGGATGGTAGGGTCAGAACATGAAAGCATGGCTCCATCCTGCCTTGTATCAACAGTCCACGTGGGTGGTAGTGCAATGGTGTAGCGGATGTTTTCTTGGCACATTTTGGGCCACTTAATACCAATTGAGCATTGTTTATGTGCCACAACTGACCTGAGTACTGTTGCTTACCATGTCCATCCATTTATGACCACAGTGTACCATCTTCTGATACTTCAGGCTGGATAACGTGTCATGTCACAAAGCTCAAATCATCAAAACGTTTTTTTCTTGAACAAGACAATGGGTTCACTGTACTCAAATGGCATCCAGAGTCTGCACAGAGACTATATAGAGGGATGCGGTGGAATGTGGAGATTCACATCCCGGATGTACAGCCAATGTCAATCTGGACCAAAGTCTCTGAGGAATGTTTCCAGCCCCTTGTTTAATCCATCAGGAAGAATTAAGGCAGTTCTGAAGGCAAAGGGGGGTCCAACCCAGTACTAGCAAGGTGTACTTAAAGTGGCTGATGAGTGGATATTTCCAGCTATAACATATGAAGTATTTTATCCCCAACCCACTATCCAAAACACGACAGAACAGAAACAGTAAGAAATTACATCAAGCACTAAATACAATATGCCTCTGGGCTGGATATACTTAGATCCTCCCCAATATCAATTCATTATAAAGGAAAATTCAATACTGAGTACTCAATAACATACAAAAGCTGAGCTACTGTACCAGTGTACTCGGGAATGGATGCAGGAGAGGAAAGGGTGGATGCGTTCTCCCAGTCCTTATCACCATTCTGTGCAGCCACACGGCCTGGGGATCTCAGTCTTGATGGTGAGTGAGAGCGACTGTTATAGAAGCCCAGATAAGCACAGATAGAAGATCAGCACTGCCCTGAGTAAACACTGATAAAACCCCAAGCTGATATACAACACAACAGATCAGGCAGCTGATAGTTACCTTGGAGATTTCCTTACAGAAAGCGTCCCACTGTCATTGGCCATGGAGGAGAGGTTCATGGTGGAGTGGGAGTAGACTTTATTTAGTCTTGAACCTACACGAAACCCCGGACAGACCAATCAGCATCTGCGACTGCTATAACACAAGCATAAAATGGTTCAACAAGACCTACCCAAGATCCCTCTGGCCGGGCTGCGTGAGAGGTCCGAGTCATCACGGAACATCGTTTTGGGCCGCTGCTTCTTGACTCCACGAACAGTGGTGGGTTTTTGGCGCAGCACCTTGTCCAGGTCCTCCATGATCTTGAGCTGATGACGCCGTTCGTACTCTTTCCGCGTGAAGTCTCCGCGCCTGTGCATGGTGGCCTCGGAAGGAGGAGTGCGTGGAGGAGGAGTGATGGGTGTCTGCTCCCTTTTGTCATCTAATCGCAGCTCATCCACAGAAGCACGTCTGTTGGAGGAAGAAACACAGTGTAACGAACGGCTCCAATACAACATACTGTGTCAGTGACCAACTAGTCATCCAATGTAATCTTCTTCTTCTTCTTTCGGCTTCTCCCTTTATCAGGGGTCACCACAGCGAGTTAAACGTTTCCACCTCACCCTGTTCTCCACGTCCTCTACTCTCACCCCAACTCCCTGCATATCTTCATTTACCACAACCAAATAACTCCTCTTTGGTTTTCCTCTCCGTCTCTTGCCTGGCAGCTCCATCGCCAACATCCTCCTACCAATATATCCACTATCCCTCCTCTGCACATGTCCAAACCATCTCAGTCTTCCCTCTCGAATTTTGTCTCCCAATTTTCCAACCTGTGCTGTCCTTCTGATGATCTCATTCCTAATCCCGTCCACCCTGGACACTCCTAAAGAGAACCTCAGCATCTTAAGTTCTGCCACCTCCAGCTCTGCTTCCTGTCTCTTTGTCAGTGCCACTGTCTCAGTCATCCAATGTAATGACCTGTCAAAATCTAAATCATTGCTCGCATTCTATTCAAGTACCGATCTATTAGAGAGCAAAAAAAAAAAAAAAAAACACATTCAGTTGTACAAGTACAGAATCAGAAGTAGATTTACTGCCGAGTACGTTTTCACAAGCAAGGAATTGGTCTTGGTGTACTCGTGAAGAACAAATATAAATAAGAAAAAAACAATCTAAACAATACGAGTCTGTTTATGTGGCTTATTTTACCACAATCAGTGGCTGCTCTCGACAGGAGCACGGTTATATCGATACGAGTCAGGCACATTCATACTGGGCCAGTTTAGAGCAACCAGTTAACCTAATGCATGTCTTTGGAATGTGGGAAGTACACAGAGTAAACCCACACAAACATGGGAAGGACATGCAAACTCCACACAGAGTCCAAGGTTGGGATCCAACTGAGGATCTGGAGCTGTGAGGCACCTCACAGCAAGAAGGTCCTGGGTTCAATCCAGCAGCCTGGGTCCTTTCTGTGTAGAGTCTGCATGTCCTCCCCGTGTCCATGTGGGTTTACTCTGGGTACTCCGGTTTCCTCCCACAGTCCAAAGACATGCATAGGTTAACTGATCATGATAAACTGGCATTGACTTGAGTGCGTGTGTATATATATGACTAGTCTTGATATAACCTTGTGTGTGTCGCTGAGGTGGCCACTGATGCTGATGTTAAATAGACCAAATAAACAAACAAACAAACTGTTAAAGCCGATATTGTCCAATCATATGTCTGTGTAGTGCTGGTTCAATTTTACATGAATTAGGGTTACATAGGAACAAAAAAAAAAAAAAAAGTGCAATGAATGCAGTTATTCTGGAAACTCACCTAGCCTCCTTCTCCCTCTCTTGCTCCTGTTTCTTTCTCTTAAGCTCTTCAGCTCTCTTCTGCTGCTTCTCCAGCAGTGCAGCCCTCCTCTGAGCCATCTCGTCCTCTGGCCGTGCCTCATCCTGCTGCAGAAGTGTTCCAAAGGTTGATTCTATGTTTACTCACAACAACAACAGCAACCACAAAATCTGCGCAACTGCACTGACCTTAAAGAAGAATCCAACACCACCCCTCATCTCAGGTTCTGTGTGGTCACTCATTGAGTCAGAGATGCCATCGGGGCCATTGGCAGTCTCCTCACCCTCCAGGTTGATCAGCGAGGACAGGGGGATCTCGATCAGACTGCTGCGTTTGCCACTGAATGCTCCTGAAGGGGCGTCGCCTTCGAACGAGTACTCTGAAGGAGCACCTGAGCTGCTGCCTCCTGCATTGTGTTCCCTCCTGGTTAGACCATTGTTGGGACCTCCTTCCAGGTCAAGGCTGAAGACGGTATCTGTATCCGAGTGGCCATCCTCAGCCTTCGAGAACTGAGAAGATGGGCGCGAGTCGAAAGATGAGGTGATACTGAAAGTTGAAGAATTCTGGTCCCGGCACTGCCACGGCGAGACCTTGCGCCGGTGAGGGATGTTGTCCACGCTATGTGGTGCCGTGATAACCCGAGTGAGGGAAGGAGTCTTTGTGTCTGCTGGTCGTGAGTGCTGGTTCTTAGGGCTTTTTGGTGGTACTGACTGCGCCCGGCGGTGGGAGCCAGGTGATTTTGGGGGTGTAGCTTGAGAGCTGACCCTGCGAGATGGCGATGGTGAGGAGGAGGCAGAGTTAAGCATGTCGCGGGTCGATTCCCTGGACTGACGTGAAGGCGCCGATGGGGTGGAGGTCTTTGTGCTGGGTGGTATGACCCAGGCCTCATTGGTAGGAGGAGTCTTCTTTTTCATCAGATGTTTTTGCTGCTCGGACAGGCGCTGCATGTCACTTTGCAGTGAGCTGAGGGCCGCACTCATCTTTGACACTGCATTGTTGTATTCTACCAGTGGAACTGCGCCTTTCTCTCCCGCTGGTTTGTTCTTTGGTGTTTGCGGTGGTGAGGTTTTCACGTTCCCATCATCATCTAACACGGGGCGATGTTTCTGCTGCTCCTCCCCATCTCCGTCATTCTCTATGCGAGCAAGTCGCTCATCCAACGACATGCGCCTTAAATCCTCCACAGGGCCTACGTTTTCGTCATCACCATCCTCCTCCTGCTCCTTCTTTAACTGCAGAAAGGCGGACTTGCCCAGTCTTTGACGGTGCTTGGCGAATATCGCCTCGATACGCCTCTTCTGTGCCTCGATGGCCTTGCGCTTTTCCTCTAGCCTGGCCCCAAGCTCAGACATCTCATTGGAAAGTGCCGGACTCTTGCTCGGACTCTCCTGTGTCTTTTTAGCTGCCCAGGTGGTCATCTGTCGGTCTGGAGGATCAGTCGATGCAGGCTGCTCTGTTGTCACCTTCTTTTTGCGTTCAGCAAAGCTAGTCATTTTCACGCCGCTGTCCGGGGTATCCTGGCCAGAGGGAGTGCCCACTCGGACGCCAGCAGCAGGGGTAGCAGGGGTGGACTGGGTTTTTGGTAGATCTTCAGAAGCATCCGAGTCTACACTCCCATCCCTGAGCACCGAGTCATCGTCCCGTGAGCTGTCCGATGTTCGTCTTGGGTGGCGTGAATTTGGGGGTCGATACATCATTCCTGTGCTGGAAGGGGCCGAGCCGCTGAGCACAGCAGGACCAATGTTGAACCGGCGACTGGCTGGGTCATCTGGTGAATGCAAATAGAAGCCGTCAGGAGCTCCTTCTGGGTGCAACCGAGGCTCTATTTTTCCCTCATTATGAATAATTTGCAAAGCCTCTTCGATTGTCGGTAACTCGGCTGTCTCGCGATCATTGAGGCCATTCTCCTCAGCCAGCAGGGGTACGGCAGGGCTCCGAGGAGCCCACGAGGCACGATGCGCGCTGTTGGGTCCAGGAGATCTGCTAAGGTCCTCTGGAGAGGTGAATGAGGCACGTTTTACAGGCTGTCCGGCAGGATTTAGGCAATCCGAGCTGGCAGAGCGTGTGATGACAGGGTTGCCCATTACTATATCCACATCACTGTCCAGACCAAAGGGGATACTGAAGGACACCGCAGAAGACAGCGGATGGCTGGATTAAAGTATAAAAGTAAGAGGAAAAGACAATGTGATTCAAAGTTGGAGCAATTCGAGCAATTATGATACAATCTAGCTGAAAGATCTGAAGATTCTGGAGTGGACAGGCCAAATGTCCTGCTATGATCAATTTTCTGCATTGTGACCAAGTATTTCAGTTGGTGGATTACTGTACGTCTTTTTCTTAATGTCTAGACTTCGTTTCAAAATATGGCAAACAATGGCACAGCTATTTGCACCCTAAAAGATCCATCATGGATCTAAAATCAACGTCTGAAGCTGTAGCAACTGGCAGATTGTAACTCTGCTGAATGATAGGCAGTCAAGGGTGAACTTGATGAAATAAACATGATGATACATCAGCGTTTTTCTTTTCAGTTCTTCAGTTCAATGTAACACTTCGAATAAAATAGCGGATTTATTTATGCAACATTGGCCAGCTACACAAATAAACCCTGTTCGGCTCATACTTATGCAGCAGACAACCTTGGTACCAACAGAATTTTTCCCATAATGAACAATGTAAGCTGAATTAATCCATTACACCAGAAAATGCACATTGTATAAGGAATTATACGCATTATTAGAATTGTATTGTATACTAAAACACTATATATGCACAGAGAAAATCAAGATGAAATACAAACGCTATTGTTTATTATAAATACCATAAGCTCTAATGTTTTTCTCAGTGTTTTCCTTTTTGATGGGCTGTTATCGCTAACCTGACTAGGACCAATGGTGACTTATTTGCACTAAGAATATATGTAAAAAAAAAACAACAACAACAACAACAACAAAAACTTGAGAAACTTTACAGTTGATTTTAGTGGAGATCTGAACTGAGTGAGAGCTACTGTGAGTGCCAAGCATTTCCATCAGCTCCATATAATTGTCACATCAACCCTCAGAATGAGGAAGAAATGTGATCTCAGTCATTTTGACCATGGCAGGAACAACAGTGCCAGACAGGCTGGTCTGAGTATTTCTGTAACTGCTGATTGCATGTGATTTTCACGCTCAACGATCCCTAGAGTTTACTCAGAATGGTGCAATAAAGATATAAACATCCAGCGAGCCGCAGTTCTGCGAATGCAAACACTTTGTTGATGAGAGAGGTCAATGGCCAGACCGGCTCAAGCTGACAGAAAGGTTACGCTAACTCAGATAACACTCGGTACAACTGTGGGGAGCAGAAAAACCATGAAGTAGATGGGATACAACAAGGAGGCCCTACCCCACATAGCATGGTGTTACATTATATTTACAGCATTTATCAGACCCCTTATCCTTACAATTGGTACAGTCTTACAATCCAAGCAATTGTGGGTTAAGGGCCTTGCTCAAGGACCCAACACTTGGCAGAGGTGGGATTTGAACCCTGGACCTTCTGGTCCATAGTCCAGTACCTTACCCACTAGGCTACCACAGTGTTACCAAAGTCTCTTGATCCTCATCTGTTATATTTCTGGACTGATTCATTAAAGCCGCTCACTACTGAAAAGCTATATGAGAAGAGAAAATGATCTGTAACCATCTTACCTCAGGGGGTTCTTAGTCCACGATCGTCCAACAGCCTCTACATGAGACATTGAGGCAGACTGAGTCAGAGAGCCTGATCATACCGAGATGCAGATGCACAGAAACAGACAGGATGGACATTCATATGAAATGTTTGTACAACATATACACATTCACATGACACACAGCAAACAGAAATCACTGATAAACAGCACTACAAACAGACCAGGGACAGAGCACAGGTTGCACCATGCGTAGCTCACCTGGAATTGGTGTCGCAGGAGAAGAGATTGGGAGGAAGGGTTTCTTAAACAAAGAGGGAGAGCTGGTGGAAAAGAGCAACACACATAAAGCTTCAACTTCAGTTCCATCACAAAGCCAAGTCTGTAAGAAGCTGTACTATTTGAATGGTACATGTACCTGTTACCACTTCCACTGTTACCATTTTCCTTCCTTCCAGAGGACCCTGATAAAAGAGTACAACATTTACAGAAGCCCTTCAACACAGAACAACAAATACAAAAGCGTTCAACTAACTGTTTATTCTGGTAGAAGGTAGCCAAGACTCTGGTGTAATTTTGGTAGAAGATCTAGCTGTTTTGAAACTCTGACTGGATTCGTTTAGAAGGGAATTTTTATTCATATCCTCAGTGATAAACTTTTGCATCCAGAAAGTGATAAAACTGTCACAGCAAAAATGAGTTTCTAGTGGGTTGTATTCTCTACAAATGCTTCACATGTATCCAACTGATAAATCGTGTCGTTACAGGTATCCGCCATTTAACGACTCCATTGCATTCTCACAAACAGGTCTTTGACCGAAACAGTGTTTTTATGTTTCTGTAACACAAATACAAAGGGTATATTCGCAAGAAGATTATGTACAAATGTACAAGTGTTGTAGGATGGTGTGATCTTTCTTTTGTTTCACAGAAGCCACATGCTGTCTAACGTAGTGTGAGAAACTAAGATTACTGAATTTGCATTTCTTAAAAATGGAAATAGTTATTTACTTTAGCCATGTAATTTATCATATTTACATTTACAGTATTTAGCAGACATGCTTTTCAAGAGAAACTAACATACAATCCAAGCAACTGAGTGTTAAGGATCTTGCTCAAGAGCCCAACTACTCCGAACTGGCAGTGCTGGGACTTGAACCTTTGGGTCAATAGTCCAGTACCTCCACTGCTGCATCAGCACAGTCTGGATTTATTACCAGCTTCCAAAAATGAAGGTTTGTAATATATAAGAAAAGGCCACCACTAACCTGTGAGGTCGGAGGCTTTCACTGGCTGAACAAACTCCGGCTTCGATACTTCAAACCAATACAAGAGCTCAGCCAGAAAGCCCAGAATATTCACCTGCACAACAGACGATCCAGCTTTAGAGAAATAAAACATGCAAAGCTAGAAGGACACATTATAAATCATGAGTGATTGTGTACCCGTAATTCAGGTGGGTTGTAGAGCATGTCCTCCAACGCTAGAGGGCAGCAGTTTTTCAGACAGCTGTCACAGAACTCCCGAATGAGTTGCAGATTGTACAGACTGTCAGCCAAAGACATGGAATCCTTCATACAAACATCTGATTGAAAGGAAGAAAACAGGAGCACATGAGGGAGGGAATGTGTGAAATAAATCAATTTTACAATACAACTCGACAAATATTTGCTTGGAACTTATATTTGCGTCATAGTTGAACTTTGAAATGGGATTGCCATGGCTGACTGAGAAGATTGTTCAACAATTAACACTCACGTACTGTACAGTATAATATTAATAACACAGAGCAATTATGAACTAGTCTGAGGTCGTACCTTCTAGGCGCAGCAGGCCTGGGCAGTAGTAGTGTATGACAGCAGCTATGGCACAGCCATTGGCCAGATCCTTCACTTCATTCACGACCGGAAAGCAGGGCTTAAACTTAGACAGCAGCTTATCCTTCCTGTACCGGAGCTGCCCAAGAAAGAGCGAATTTGTGGAGGGTTTAAATAACTGTGAGGTTTAGTTAGTGTGTGATTCAAACTCGGTATATAACATGCTATGGGTAATGTGGAGGGTAAAATGGCCATCACGTACACACAAACAGCAATAACACACCCAAGAAAACATCGTTTAAAACAGAAGAGACTGAAAATCCATGCAAGGCACTGCAGTGAGAACAAAACTGCCTGAGAAGGGAACAGCAAGGACATTGTTAGCAGAAAGTGGGACAGCAGGGACTCAGGAGAGAAGACTCCAACTCTGACAGGTCTTTACTTTGAACTGAGACTTATGTGAATAGCAATAGATGACATGCCAATGTAACCCGGCTTATCTACTGTTACTTTCATCTCAGTCACACTGCTGATATAAATGTGTGTTATTCAGGAAAAAATAATGATTAAAAAGAAACAGGTTTTAAATACAACTATATTATCTGTATAAATTTCAGTACAATTCCATCATAAACTAGGGTTATTCTTCCTTCCTGCCAAGGACAGCAGCCAACATAATATTCAGCTACACAGTTTTTTATTTTTGTAGATCACAGCAAGTCATACTGTGTCCTAAACAATACATTGCAACTAATAACAGTGGGATTTGAGGGGAAATAATCTTTCATTTTTCATTGCCTTAAATGTACATAATTATAGACACAAAAACTGGACACTAGCCATTAGTGGTTGACCGTTACGGCTTTTGAAAATGGCCAATGCCGATATTTAGAGAGCAGGGTGATCAATGGCCGATATAGAACGCTGATATCACAATGTTTTTTTCCGCAACCATAAAACTAATAACAAATGATATCCCACATTTCTGAAATTAAATGAACATTTATTTAAGCTATAAGTGTGCCATCTCTGTTTGCACTGTTTTATAAATAAAAAGTACATTAAAAGTTGTATTGCTCCTAACACCACCATTTTTTACCAGATAACAGAATCTTCTTGCATCTGGGACAAAACGCAAATGCAAATAAGAAATTGTAAATACTTGCAAAAAGTAAACAATGTTAGAGTAGTCACATGATAGAAGCACCTTTTTGTTTTTAATCCCAGAGTTAAGAGCAGCAAGTAATGCTGGAAACAAAATTTATCTTCTCGTAACAGCCCCGCCCTCATTGACCGTTCTCTCAGCATCTCTGTTTGCACTCAGTAGTCCCAGTTTATGAGCCGCAAGTTGTAACGCAGGAGACAAAGTTTCTCTGCATTTTCTCCACTATTTTTGAATAACATCCTCGTGAGTGCAGATATCGGCCGATGCCAATTAATCGGTCTGTCGTTACTAGGGGTGGGCGATATGGTAAAAATATTCTATCACGATAATTAAAGACATATTCACGATACAAGAAATCGCAGACAAAATGTGTCAGTAGTGACAGATTCTTAAAAACCTCTATTCAAATATTATCCCATACTTAGTAATGTCATTTTTATTCAAAATGTGCTGCACTAGATCAAGTCGAGTCAGATTTATTTATATAGTGCTTTTTACAATGGAGCATTGTCTCAAAGCAACTTTACAATTTTACATCATCTCCTCTATATCTACGTCTAATCCCAAATTGAGCAGGCCTAGGGCGACAGTGGCAAGGAAAAACTCCAAGTGTTATGAGGAAGAAACCTTGGGAGGACCAAGACTCAAAAAGGGACCCAACCTCCTTGGGTGGCGTAGATGATACATCTAAGAATGAAACTAATTTATCTAAACTAATAAGTCATGGAGTCATAGTTCAAATAAAATGTAAAACATGCACATCGGCATTAAGTATCCGAGACACAGAGTCACTCCAGGATCCTGAGTCTAAGCAGGAAAGTCGTTGGTGGCACTTCGACCCCAGATAACCGGAGGAGAGAGAGAGTTACTGCCCTCTGGTGTGGCCTGGGTATGGTGGGGCTGGAGCTGGTGATGGAAGCAGCTTGAGTGAAGCTGAAGCGGATGAACATCATGTGTGGGACAGGAACTGGTACATATCCTGACAATATCTTCGATATGCTCAGAAAAGCATATTGTGTATCACGATAACAAAATTTATCTTGATACGATAAAATATTGTGATAATGCCCACCCCTAATCATTACTAACCAGGTCCTGGTTTTGAGTGGTCTAACTTTCACTTTCCCCTGAACCATTCCTTCAAAGTTCCCATTGTGACCCCACTTATCCTCATCAGGCTTACGGAAAGCCTACAGTAATTCATTCACTTAATTCACTGAGTGCAGACCAACCCCCAGGTGCCCATAACCATACCTACATGTTGCAAACCCAGTCTTGGGTTCGAACTGGGATCCTCAAGAACTGCTCTTTCCAGCAGCTGACTTAACTCTGAGCTACAGGTCCATTTCTTCAACCCGTTTCAGTGTTGTCAATACCAAAAAAGCCAAAATATTGTCACTGTTTTGTGTGATTTCAATATTTAACATCAAACACACGATAAAAGCTTACGTATTTAAATCACCTCGTTTAGCTGCATTATTCACTAGGTTTCTCCACTGGATTATTGCACAGAAATTATTTTTGCTTCAGTAAAATAAGTTCAGGGCTCAAAGAGTTAATTAACTTCAATGGTTTCTTTGCTTTAAGCAACCTTGGATCATGAACTCTGCTAGATCATGTCTGCAGTGCTGAGGGATATCGGCTCATCTGGCTTAGGAGCTAGACAGCAGAGTAATATTACAATCACCACCAAGCAGGAGAGAACAGAGGAAGGGAAGGATAAAACAGGTTGTGAGATGGAAGACAAAAGCAAAGTGAGAAGAGACTTACAGGAACAAGTTTCCAGTACCAACGAGTGGGACACTGTTAGAGACGAGGGGGGAAGCACAAAGAGAAAACAGAAGCCAAGGAAAGAGAGCAAAGAACAGAGGTATTTAGTCCAGTGGGAGGGTTTGAGGGGAAAGGAGATAGAGCAGACACAGATAGCATTAATGCTGTAAAGAATGCACATGTATTAGTGCGTTTGACTTACAGAGGCTTCAACAGGCTGTGGTTCTGTACTCTGAGTTTGGTCGTTCTCTGTGTGGTCCTTCAACTTCTGATTCAGCTGCGGTGGAAACAAGAATTACCTTAATTACATGTAAGCAAACATCCCTATACATCTTAGGCAGAGATGAATGAAACTGAACAAGGTCAAAACAAACATTTCTAAAGACCCCAGTGTTTGTCGACCCACAATAAGACAAACTGTCTACAAATAGAGGAGATTCCAAATAGTTGCTACTCTCCTCAGGAGTGGGCATCCTGCCAAGATGCCACATTCAAACACTGAAGAGTAATGGCAAAAAAAACCTGGAGAAATCTCTGGAACTTGTTAAACTTGTTAAAGTGTCTCCACTCTAACAGACTAAACAAAATGTTGTTAATGGAAGTACAACACAAAGGTCTCATAACACTGTGCAGATTTTACAAAATAAAACTGCACATACGAGACAAGTTCAACCCTGTAACTGGAGAGAAAACACACTGCACATTAACACATGTACCTCATTCCAACTATAGTGCACAGTAGAGGAAGTATCATTGTTTGGGGTTACTTTGCTGCTTAAGCTTCAATTACAGTGGCTATAGAAAATCATAGCATCATGGACAATGGTCAGGGTTTTTGTCTTCGCGCCTGAAATCAGATCAAATAATATTTTCCAGCTTTTTTTGCACATTCTGCTAACATTATGTAAAATAATGAAAAGGAAAGGCAACAGTTCTGAAATTATTATGAAAAAAAGAAAAAAAAAAAAATAGGTGTATAGTCGAACAAAAATTCCGATTTCGCCATAAAACCCAAAAGAAAAAGACAAAACAGGGTGCGATCATAAGCATATTATGTGTATTAGATTATATTATATCAGTCTATGGGTGTGATTTCAGACACTCCCTCAGTCTCAGTGTCGCCATCCCAGTGAGAAGTCGTGCCAAGACTGCGGTTGCCACAATGGCTATAAAGTTTCACTTTATATTTCACTTATTTCATATCTTTATTTTATGCAATGCATTCAATTAATTTGCTTTTTCATGCTTTTAATCATTAAATACCGTATTTTTCGGACCATAAGGCGCACTTAAAATCCTTTAATTTTCTCAAAAATCGACAGTGCGCCTTTAAATGCGGTGCGTCTAATGTATGAATTAATTCTGGTTGTGCTTTCTGACCTAGAACCGATTGTAGATGGTACACGGCGCTCATAAATCTGTCAAAATGTTTTAGCACGGCCTTGGTAAGTTACAACGCTTACGGCCACCGTAGTGCGCAGCATAGCGGAGTAATACGGTATGTGCTTCAGCATTAGGGTACGTGCATTCATTCATTCATTTTCGAAGCGGATTTCAAACACAACGCTATCGGTCATGCAGTACAACATGGTCATAGAGCAGCTGTGAGAGAATTCAACATTAACGAATCAATGGTACGGAAGTGGAGGAAGCAAGAAGACGCCCTGCGCCAGGTAAAGACCAAACTGAGCTTCCGAGGGAACTTAAGAGTTTTGTTTCATTTCATGCGTCTTATAACCCGGTGCGCTTTATAGCCCGGAAAATACGGTACATGCCAATATAGAATGAATGAATCTTATCAACACTACTTCTTACGGGGAAATCTGATTCCGATTTTGAACAAAGCAACAACCTTCTGGAACCAAGTAAGTAAATTTCGAAGTTCCACTATAATAAGATGTAAGAATTATCAGACCCCTAATTAAATACTTACTAGGCTTCACAGTAAATACTTTTTGTCCATTGAGTCGTGAGCTGTATTTTGTGCTTGTATTTCAGTGTAAAAAGTCTGCTCTGTGTCTCATCCGATTATAAAACATGGCATCAGAAGTGCAAGTAAAACTGACTGTGTCTTGCCCCCTGCCACTTGTAAGACCGATGTCACGTGCTCAAACTGGTCAACCTCAGCCACAAAGACTTGTGACTTGTGCCAACAGGCTAGATGTCGGTGCTGTCATGCAATTTCCAAAACATTTTTTGTATCATACTCCTAACTTGTACCCTTACATAACTTTGTACCAGAGCCCTTTCAAACTTTTCTAACATGGTGAATGTAATTCAAGATTTGTATTTGTCGCATGTGCATTTGCAGCTGGTACAGAGGTACAGTGAAATGTAAACAGGCTGCTCTGATGACCGTACAAGAGCGAATAAGAAGTACCAAAGACTGAGGGAGTACAAGAGTACACACACACATATATACATACATATACACACATACACACACAATGTAGATAAGGGAAATAGGTGATTGTGACGTCCAAGTGTACTCCTCCCAAGTCTAAAGTCAAGTCAGCTTTAGTTCTATAGCGCTGTGTTTTTTTTTTTTTAACACCCATGTCTTATATTTTAGATTATCTTCTAATTTATAAGGCCAATCCCAAATTGAGCAAGCTTAGGGTGACAATGGTCAGGAAAAACTCTTTAAACATTATAAGGAAGCAACCTTAGATATTATGAAGAGTATAATAAAACAGAGAACAGAAAAGCTAAAGCGTATAAGCCAACAGTGAAGAGAAATATTGTATAGAATAATGTAAAAATATGCATATCGCCATTATTTAGTCCAATACACCGAGTGACTGTAGGATATTGTGTCCTAAAGTGACTGATCAGGTGATGCCAGTTAAGTTCTTAAGTGCAAGTATGTGCAAGTATGCATGTGTTTTGAGTGACTGTGTGTATGCATGTGTGTGTGTGTGTGTCTGTTTTATTGAGGTATTAGCACCTGTTTAAAGTTCGTATGGCCTGAGGAAAGAAGCTCCTGCTTAGTCACTCAGTTCTACTTTTAGATTTTGAGTACTTCACAGAATTCTTTGATTTACCATACAATACTTGCAGACTCGTCAAGGACCATCTGATCTTATTCTAAAGTAAATACAACAGGAAAAAACTTTTTTTATTTTCATTTCCAGGTTGCAACATGACATAAGGTAAGGATTTTGACAGGCTACGGTGGTTTTCCTATAGGCACAGTATATAATTTTTAAAAATGCTCACAATTCCAAGAGTGTTATGCATGACTGAGTTATTGTATTTATGAACCAATGAAACAGGATTTCAGAAAAACAGGACATGCTGCAGACCTATTGGGACCAAATCTTGTATTTTTGTGAAAAGAAAGCGCTGGGTGCGCACGTGAAATAGTCCGTGTTGTTTATTATTCGCTGTCTATACTAAAATATGCCAATTACTGACATTAATGGCAAGGTTATGTTGTAATAAGAAGATACAAATAATGGCAGCAAATCAATCACGCGCCGCTGGATATATTACATTAAACTGTTCTCTTCAACATGGGCCATAATTATAATATCCACCCTAGTAAGGATGGTTAGGCGAGGCTCAGACTGTGCACTTTCTCAACCAGATCACCCAGCCTACATATTTCTTCCATTTGAGCAGTTCACACCTAAGCAGGTAATCCAGGTTTGCAAAATACTAACGGTCTGGCTCAGATGTTTTAGGGCAGTGATGCACGTGGGTCAATCTGGCAATCTGATTGCATCAGTCTGTGCATCACTAATACTACTAGGTGTTGTAGATTGCGACTATGATGTTTGTTTATTTCCTACAATGTATATGCCACGTGTTCTACATTTACAACAGCAGACACATCAGTCCAGAGAGATTTACTATTGAGCTATACAGTTAAAAGTTGCTCAAGACCACAACAGTGGCAGCTCTGCCAAGTCCGGATTCGAACTTACAACCTACTGATCAGTAGTCAACAGCCTTATCCACTGAGCCAGTGTCAAATGCAAGAGAAATGGATAGATTTCTGTCCAGTACTGTATTAGCTGTATGCGTCGTGTGAGGTTGTGTGCTGGGGTTTGGCAGTTTGCAGAACTTTGCCATTTAGGGACCAGATTTTTTACGTTTATGGATAAGTTTCTGTTTCATGTTCCAACCACAGTTGGAATAAATCAATAAATCAATCAATCAATCAGAAATTGATTCCAGCTGTTGAAGATTACAAAAGGTTTTTTAAACGGTTTTGCTCTGCTGTGCAAATAAGCTTCCTACAGCAAACTCAGTGATGTGTTGTTTCTTCGCTTATGCTCTTTGTTTTACTGTCCTTGCCTCACTAGCATCACCAATCCTGTCAGGTAAGGATTTCACCATTGTTTGGTGTTCCTCCACTAACTGGGTGTGCACATGAGCTGGATACAGTGAGCTACTATTTGGTCATCCATTTTAGGTGCTGCTCCAAATAATATTTAAGATTTAAGAGGATTTTCTCTGACTTTGGGGGCCTCCCATAAGACATGTCATTTTGCCATACTAAAAACCTAATCCACTCTGTGGCACTTAAATTTACAGTATTTAGCAGATACCCTTATCCAGAGCGACTTACAATTGATACAGTCTTACAATCCAAGCAATTGTGGGTTATGGGTCTTGCTCAAGGACCCAACAGTGGCAGCTTGGCAGAGGTGGGATTTGAACCCTGGACCTTCTGGTCCATAGTCCAGTTCCTTACCCGCTAAGCTACCACAGTCCATCATTCTAACCCATGAACTTTAACCCTTTTAATCCACCTGCACTCAATGCATTGCAAGCTAAATGCAATGTTATTAAACCAGCAGGTAGAAGAGGTTTTCAACCAGGGGTGCCAGGTTCTACTGGATGGATGTATCGTGCTAGTAGTGTTGTAGTCAAGACCAAGACTTTTAGCAGTCGAGTTCAAGTCAAGACTCAAGACCAAGACCAGTAGTGACCAAGATTTTACCATACAAGAATACAAAAGAAGAACATCATATCAATATATATCAGTAAATTATATTTCATCATATATTTTGTAAAATATAACATTAATATACAAGAACATAGCCTATAATTATTATTCATTATTATTATATTACAGTCTTAGTCAAACTAAGCCAATGTAACTTTTGGGAAGCAAATAATGGTGATGATTCTGTTTAAGTTTGAGAGAAGAACTCTCAAACTTCATCACAAGTCACCACAAAGTCAACTGAATATAGCAACAACATCTATTCTACATTTACAGCATTTAGCAGACGTCCTCATCCAGAGCGACTTACTGTACAATTGGTACAGTCTTACAATCCAAGCAATTGTGGGTTAAGGGCCTTTCTCAAGGACCCAACAGTGGCAGAGGTGGGATTTGAACCCTGGACCTTGTAGTTCATAGTCCAGTACCTTACCCATTAGTGTACAACAGTTCCAAACCAGAGGCAAATGTGGCTCCCTTAGACATTTATGTCATTTAGCAGACACTATTATCCTGAGTGACCTACAATCCAAGCAATTGTGGGTCAAGGAGCCAACAGTGGCGACTTGGCTGAGTTGGGATTTGAACCCTGAACCTTCTGGTCCATAGTCATGTACCTTAACCACAGTCCCACAATCCTAAACTATACTAAGTAAAGCAAGCAGGTGAAAAGACAGACAATTCAAAATAAAAGTTAATTGATTGAATACTGAATGAGAAGAGCAGTAACTTGTTTTCTCTGTTAGT
Organism: Ancistrus triradiatus; assembly: GCA_025084515.1. Lineage (NCBI taxonomy): Eukaryota > Metazoa > Chordata > Actinopteri > Siluriformes > Loricariidae > Ancistrus > Ancistrus triradiatus. The sequence continues at coordinate 24,838 of JAJAGP010002864.1, forward strand.
GTTCTACCTGAGAGTAGATTTTCTTCAGGCTTTTAGAGAAAGGACTGATTTATTCTGTTTGAATGGATTGTTGATATTCAATAATGGTACAAAACAAGTTCAGTTTATGATTAACCTTACCTCTGATAGACTCACTGGTCTCGGCTGTTCTCCAAAACAACCCGAGTCCATTTTACCCCAAGACGATACCAAGTCCAAATGACGTCAAGACTGAGCCCACTGGAGTATTATACCACCACCAGCTAGCCTTAGTAATCAAACATTATGAAATCCATTACGCTGACAAAAAGTAGGGATGCAGCTATACTTTTTTTTTGGGACTCATCAAGTTTGTACTCACTCACACCAAGAGAGATGAGCAACCTATTAAGGGATAAGCAATCAAGATCCCAAATGCTCACTTTTTGAGCCTTTGATAAGAGCTGGAATTATCATAACCTTCTCGATTAGCTTCCAGTGCTGAGGCTGTCATACTCTCATCTAATGATTCACACACCACAAGGGCACCTTAAACATCTGGTTCCATCTGGTTGATAGATTTTATATCTTGGTGTAGTCTAAATGGGAATATATAAAAACAGATTACCGGCTGCCACAGCAACACAGTGAAAATTCACAGAGCTCAGAATTTTTAGCGATGCCCAAAGTTTCGAGCATTTTCTTAAACATAACTGCTTTTACTTGGCCTTTGTGTGAGCCATGGAATTTGTCCAAATTGTACAAAAGACTCATTGTGCACCCACTTGGAGAGTGAAATCTAAACAGACTGTATCTAGACTAGACTGACGTCGAATGGTATCACGCAGGATGCTGGTATTGCGGAATGGCTATGAGTATTAAAAATAAGCAGGATTTCTGATACATTTCTTTTTCAGCACTTCCTGCTCATTTGCTTAGCTTTATTACTTTCCCATTTGTGATGAAGCCAAAAAAATATTCAAATCCCTTTTGCTTTCCTCTGTAGTACCAGCAAATCAGCATATCTTGAATCTTGCTCTCAGCTTACTGGCCTACAAACTGTTCCAGAGAAGTACGAGCACCATGACATGAATATGGCAGGGACCAGAACCCTTACCTCCTAGTGTTTGTTTGGTTATTTGGTTTATTTAACGTTGCCATCAGCATCCATGGCTGTTGCAGCACATACAAGGTTACATCGAGACTAGTCATATACACATACATGTAGTTCGGGCCAATTTAGTGTAATCAATGAACCTAGCACAATGTCTTTGGACTTGTGGGAGAGGAACCTGGAGTACTCGGAGTGAACCCACGTGAACACGGGGAGGACATGCAGACTCCACGCTGGGATCGAACCCAGGACCTTCTTGCTGTGAGGCGACAGTGCTACCCACCAAGCCACCGTGCCACCCTACCTCCTAGTATAAGATGTGCTGATCAGCACACTGAATATGGATAAAGACATTAGCACTCTAGGTCTCCTGTGTGTCCTAACTAATCACTCCAAAACTTCCTGTTCCACAGAAAAGCACCTAATGTACAAGAGGAAATAAAAACATTCCTGGAAACTAAAAACAGTTCAGGTGTGTGAAGTTCCTGGTTTCTTAAAAAAAAAGACAGAAATTAAAAACAACCACCAACCTGCTTCTTTTGGTGTATTCCCAAGTGATTTCTGGGTTGTGTATTTTTATGAGACCCTGTGCTGGATGAAGGATGTGCGTTCTGTACGAGGCAGTGTGTTGGGTGAGGCTGATGTGCGTTACAGCGAATACTGTCTGCTTCGTGAGGTTGTTGTATGTTACAATGCACTGTGTGAGATTGTGTAGGGTTGCACACTCACCGAGCTGACCCAATGCAGCAGTGCTCGGTCCCAGTCATCAACTCCCCTGAGACTGTCCACTCCTCCGCTCGCTCTCAGCGTCTCCATGGCTCCCACTGCCATTAAGGCGTCCATCACTGCCAAGTGAGCGCTCTGCAGCGAAAAAACAGCAACTGTCAGAGCACACGTAATGCAGCCTACATTAAGCTCACCAAGTCATTACAGTAACGCAATAACCCAGACCAGCATCATTGTGACTGCATGGCCTTGAAACATGGAGTACCAGTCAGCACACTGCCACTAGGGGGCAACAGGACAAGGAAGTGTGATTAAACAAATCTGTGTAAATACAGTACAGCATGTGCTTTCAATATGGAATGGTAAACACACAACACACTTACTGTTCGTATGGTTAAACTCATGTGAATGTGGTTCTAAAAAACTTTCTGCACCAGAGTCTGCACTGTTACATCTGTCATTACATCTGTCATTACAGATACCTATAAATCTAACAACATAATATATGGGTTAGGTAGGTTAGTGACCTTAATAATAAGGATAATAACCTTATCCAATCATGGACGTATGTGTGATCAGATTTATGAGCGCCGTGTACCATCTACAATCGGTTCTAGGTCAGAAAGCACAACCAGAATTAATTCATACATTAGACGCACCGCATTTTAAGGCGCACTGTCGATTTTTGAGAAAGTTAAAGGATTTTAAGTGCGCCTTATCGTCCGAAAAATACGGTATTTAAGTGTACTCAGGTGGCACAGGGATCCAACACAGTTGCCACCTCCTTAAGGACTCGGATAAAAAAGGTACAGTCTTAGTGAAACATGCGATAAAGCAAACCTAAAATCTATTTACATATTGCTATTTTAATGTTTTAACAAATAAAACATTACTTGGAATTTGATACTGGAATCTTTTTGATAATTTGATATATTGAATATATTGCATCTCGTACAATAAAACCGTTCCAAAGGTTAGGGTTGATTAAAAAACATCTGTAATTTGAGATGTGCTTTGTAGAGCCAACTCTGAAACTACTATCAATCACAGTGCAATCAATAAACAGATCAATACTGCATATGCAGCCTATACCTTTTATCTACTCTTCCTCTTACAGAAGAACTTTGCTTTCCTCCTGCTTCAGCTTCCTCTTACTCTCTTTACACTAGAGCATTACTCATGTAAATCTAGAGCATAAATTTCAGTGGTCATCTCTGCTTGGAGCTTTGGGCCCTTCCAGATGCTTTGTTTCTGGTGACATTACCAGTTGTTTCAAAGCACTGACCTTTTCTCTTAAGAGTGAAATACGGATTTGCTGTGCCTTTAGGGTCTTGTAAATTTCAGATCTACAGTTGACCTGACAAAGACCAGCTATGTAGTTTCTGACAGAGAATACATAATATTTAGATTTTCTCCCTTGTTTACTTTGCCTACAAGACTGCATATTTTAAATTTCTACCTGCTTCAAAAACAATCTTAAAACACACCTGTTTTCTCTTGCCTACACCTTTCAACTGTCCTGATTTGACATTTACATTTACGGCATTTAGCAGACGCCCTTATCCAGAGCGACTGGACAATCCAAGCTATTGTGGGTTAAGGGCCTTGCTCAAGGACCCAACAGTGGCAGCTTGGCAGAGGTGGGATTTGAACCCTGGACCTTCTGGTCCATAGTCCAGTACCTTACCTTGCCACCGCTAGGGCTACCACAGTCCGATTGTTATGCCATATCCCCAGTCTTACATCATTCTCATGTCATTCCTGATTTTCTTTCGTTCTTATTCATGCGTTTTGTTATTTGTCTTATTACCTGTACTAGCTGTCCAATGTTGGATGTTACATGTTCTACCTAATTATAAGCATCCATGAAAAGCACTATAAAAAAAGTCGTCATTATTATTATTACCTGTAAATATGATGTTCCTGGTTCTATTTAAAACCTTGTTTTCAGGCTTGTTATGCTTGCATCAGGTGTGGTAGCTTACCACCTAACAACTAATCTCTTAAAAACAAGCAATAAGATATTTTGGAAGATTTTGAACACCCAAGCATGTGTAGAAACTCACTGTAGAAACAAGCAGTGATGAGCAAGTGGTGAAACAGGTGTCAGGAATTGCTGTTAGGACCATTAAAAGTTTGATAATTAGCTTTCTTGCCCAGGAGTGTACTCAGTCTAATCAGCCAGTTGTGTGGCAGCAGTGAAATTCATAAAATCATGCAGATACGGGTGACGTACATCACACAAATCATTTTATACTTAATTACAAAGCTATTTCTATAAGAATATGTGGTTAGTCAGACCCCTTTATCTTTATAAAGCACAGAGTGTCACTGGCAAATTTGTATCAGTCCATTGACAATCATGCAACAAATTGTGAGCAGTATTTATTAACCAGTCAGGTGGTTAGAAAGCAAGTAACTGATTACTAGCCGACTCCTCCAGATCAGACTACACAGCTCAGAGCATAACAGGTGTGAAAGACATGTCCTCACCCTCCAGTCTATTAGTTCTTCCCCTGTAATCCCCCCAGCTCATCACAGACAAAGTGCTTTGACTTGAGCCCATTAAAACACTGTGTCAACATTAGCAGCTCAGTCAGGGAGAGCTTCTTTATTGCTGATAAGAGGGTTAGGGCATCAGCCAAAACCTTTACTCAAGCCAGGACTCGCTTCGTACTCTTGATCTAACTGAAGCTATTCACTGCTTGCCGTTAGTGTTGTTACTGCTAACGTTGCATGAAGTACCAGAGTTCAATCAGGCAAAGAATGCAATTCTTCTAGTTCTAATAAAATAAATAGATTAACACTGTTGACATTGCATTGTGTGTATAGAGCAGTCAAACTGCAGTTGCTAACGTGACTCAGACGGGCAGAGTTGTGTAAAGAATTCCTAAGTGCCACCCATGAAGTGTGAGCGTAGTTGTTCCAGGTGTTGTGACATTAGGTGTTGATATTCCAGTAAGAAACGATGCAGTTGTGCAACACAGACATTGTAGCTTTTCCTTGTGACTAGTCTCCAAATGAAGCAGTCAGGCAGCATTCTGAAAAGTCAACTCATGGCTACCCCTTAAATCAAACACTCTATTCACTTATGTATTGTTGAAAAAAATAAATCTTATTAGTCCCACAATGGGGAAATTCACAGATTACAGCAGCAAAGTGCACACAGTGGTAGAAACAAAGTGTAAAATAATTTAAAAAAAGAAGTCCGATATAATCACGTATAAACAGAATAAAAAATATATGTAACACCAGTATTTACACAGATATAGTGTTATATTAGATATATATCTACACATTCACTTCAATGTATGTATGTATACCTAGGTATGCGTACCTATATACACAGTAGTGCTTGAAAGTTTGTGAACCCTGTAGAATTTTCTAAATTTCTGCATAAATATGACCTAAAACATCATCGGATTTTCACACAAGTCCTAAAAGAAGATAAAGAGAACCCAATTAAACAAATGATACAAAAACATTATACTTGGTCATTTATTTATTGAGGAAAATTATCAACAAAAGTGACTCCAAGAGCAAGGCGTGTAATAGTTGGTGAGGTCACAAAGGACCCCAGGGGAACTTCTAAGCAACTGAAGGCCTCTCTCACATTGGCTAATGTTAATGTTCATGAGTCCACCATCAGAAGAACACTGAACAACAATGGTGTGCATGGCAGGGCTGCAAGGAGAAAGCCACTGCTCTCCAAAAAGAACATTGCTGCTCGTCTGCAGTTTGCTAAAAGATCATGTGGACAAGCCAGAAGGCCATTGGAAGAATGTTTTGTGGATAGATGAGACTAAGAGAAAACTTTTTGGTTTACAAGAAAAGCGTTATGTTTAGAGAAAGGAAAACACTGCATTCCAGCATAAGAACCTTATCCCATCTGTGAAACATGGTGGTGGTAGTATCATGGTTTGGGCCTGTTTTGCTGCATCTGGGCAGGACGACTTGCCATCATTGATGGAACAATGAATTCTGAATTATATCAGAGAATTCTAAAGGAAAATATCAGGACATCTTCCATGAACTGAATCCCAAGAGAAGGTGGGTCATGCAGCAAGACAACGACCCTAAGCACACAAGTCGTTCTACCAAAGAATGGTTACAGAAGAATAAAGTTCATGTTTTGGAATGGCCAAGTCAAAGTCCTGACCTTAATCCAATGGAAATGTTGTGGAAGGACCTGAAGTGAGCAGCTAATGTGAGGAAACCCACCAACATCCCAGAGCTGAAGCTGTTCTGTACGGAGGAATGGGCTAAAATTCCTCCAAGCCGGTGTGCAGGACTGATCAACAGTTACAGGAAAAGAAACGTTTAGCTGCAGTTATTGCTGCACAGGGGGGTCACACCAGATACTGAAAGCAAAGGTTCACATACTTTTGCCACTCACTAATATGTAATATTGGATCATTTTCCTCAATAACTAAATGACCAAGTATAATATTTTATCTCATTTGTTTAACTGGGTTCTCTTTATCTACTTTTAGGACTTGTGTGAAAATCTGATGATGTTTTAGGTCACATTTATGCAGAAATGCAGCTAATTCTAAAGGGTTCACAAACTTTCAAGCACCACTGTACATCCATATCTATATCTATCTATATACATCTAGACACAAAACCTACCCCAGCTTATTCAAGATTTAAAAAAAAAAAACACTGTATAAGACACTGTGATTTGGGGCAGATGCTTAGCTTTTGTAATACAATATCTACATTTCTTTAATGAGCAGCACAAATGGGGTTAATTTGGGGAAATGTGATCAACCTGTAACCTGATCAACAGGCTGATGTTAACTAGCCCTGGGAAAATGACAACCTTAGTTACTAATACTGTTTGGTAATGACACAGTTCCACCTTAGATACACCTTCTACAAATAGGAAAGGCCTAATATAATGATGTCACGCATTCACACATTAGAGGAACCTCTGACCTAGCGTGTATGTAATGCCTGCTGGAAAACACACTGTTTATTCAGAGGCGAGTGCTTATACAGAAACCAGTACGTCCAGTCCGTGGACTATTAGATGAATATTTAAGATCTGCTTATCCCTTTTACAAACCAACACACTACAGCCTTACTTGATTACGAGCGCAAATAAACAGAATTGAACTGCTTGTCGAAAGATTGCGTGAGTCAGTAGCGGGTGTGTTGCGGGTGATTATCAGCTGACAATGCACACAGAGAATACACAATACAATATGTAATGAAATGTAAATGAGGATTTCAAACGCTCAATATTCCTCTTTTAAGCCAGTGTGGTGAAAAGCCAAACCACAGATGACAGACAGATGCGAGGGACATTCAGAAAGTCCCCTGCACTACTACACTGTGCTGACATCATTCACAGTAGGTGAGGTTTTTAATTAGGGATGCACCGATACCGATATTAAATGTGATCATTTAAACCTTTCTGTATTTACAAAGAAGTTCACATTATAACCCATATATGAACTGCTGTTAAAAACTGGATCAGCAAGTAATTTTACACAGCAATGAAACGGGTAAATCAAAAATGACAATTACTGTAAAGATAAGTTGTAGTTCACAACAAAGAAAAATGGTTTCCTTCCATTTTATTTCCTAACCTACATATAAAAAGGTAAGACTGTTTTTTTGGTATTGAATTAGCACAGGCAGCAACAAGACATTTTGTACATAGGCTTATGACTGAAGTGCCAAGAAAGAACACAACTGTATACATAACTATACACTCAGCAACATCAGATATTGTGCTTATATATATATAAAAAACTGTTTTAATATCAGCTAATATTCTAATATCGGACCGATGACGATAACCGAAAAAAACCCATATAATCCCCAATCATTTCTAGTGAACCTGAGGAACTGCAGCTCTGTACACACCAAGTCTGCGAAACAAATACACACTGCAGGTTAAGCACGGTCATGTGATATCCAGAACCTGAACACTGTGTACTCCGGCCTTACTACACTCACTTTCCTCTCATGGGCTGGCCACACGTGGTCTGTTACAATCATTAACCAACTCAAGTGCAGGAACAGGTCAGAACAATAAATTCCCCAGCACAGGCTGCCACATGGTCAAACCATGTACAGTTTGTATCTCCTACTACATTAACGTTTCCTTCTATGCATGTACACACACAGAACTGGTAGACCAGTGGTGTTACACAGCTGTATGCACAGCTGACGTGCTGAGGTCTGCAGAGTGCAGGAGGAGGGCTGTTGTGGTCATGCTACACCAATACACAACATTTACCCATTGATTCTGGCACTAGTACAGGGCGCCGGATACTGCTGCTTATTTTGGTCAGAATTTTATAGTTAGGCCCCTTTTCCACTAACACAGTGCTGGTGCTAGTCCAAGGAACCAAAGCGTTTAACTACATTTCCATTGGTTTAAAGTCAAATCATTACATAATCAGACGTGGGAGTGAAAATAATGGAAACCGTACAGGATTTTACAACTAGCACATCCAGCTCTGAACATACTGAAGATCCATATTCAAATCTTTAAATCTCCAGACAACATAAGGCGAGAGATGAATGTTTTCACTGCTTTGCACTATTTATTGAGCTGATCAAAGGAGATTTTGTTAGTCTTTGCAATATAGCCCGCATTTACTTTGTGTTTCTTTGATCTATAAAGAGCCTTCAGTGGATGCCAGCAACCCATAACCACAAAAAACAGTTCATAAGAATGAAGCTGAACAGTGAACTTCCCCCAGCAACGTCACCCATTTTCACCATAGAGAATCACAAAACAGACGGAGTTCAACTTGATTTTGAAATATATATTTAAAATTTCCAAAGTACCGTTAAAATACTACATTACCCACAACTCCAATAACAACCCCCTCCAAATTAGGAGACATTATGTAAAGGATGTAGACAGTCAGTCTCATGCCAAGTGTAGATGAACCAGGTCTTTGTACTCTTTTTTTTCCCCTGTCTAGGTTTCTGTAACAATAGCTACGCTGGCTATTGTGAAGAACTACTATGTGGGGACATGTGGCTTAGTGGTTAAGGTACAGGACTATGGACCAGAAGGTCCAGGGTTCAAATCCCACCTCCGCCAAGCTGCCACTGTTGAGCAAGAAAGACCCTTAACCCACAATTGCTTGGATTGTAAGACTGTACCAATTGTAAGTCGCTCTGGATAAGGGCGTCTGCTAAATTACATAAATGTAAATTATGTATCACTTTTTCATGCCTCGTGATGCTGCACCCCCTCCCTCTGCTTGCTGCTGGTAGGTGTTTCTATAACATATGTTTGGGTTTGGTTATGGCCATTTCAAAGTGCAGCTCCTGTGAATCTGAAGGTGGGTGAAACAACAGGTCCTGGGAAATTGGGTCGAGTGGAGCAGTTACATGCCCTGCTATGGACAGGGTGTACCTCTTCCTCGGCCCATTGTATTCCATGATAGGCACAACGATCAATATGGTCATCTCACAGTTCCAGCATCCCCGGTTTGATCCTGACCTTGGACTCTGTGTGGAGTTTGCATGTCCTTTCCTTGTGGGTTTGCTCCGGCTACCTCAGTTTCCTCCCACATTCCGAAGACATGCATTAGGTTAATTGCTTACGTTAAACTGGCCCGATCAGAGTATGTACGAGTAGTTTCAAAGTAACCTCGTGTATTGATGTCTGCCATAAATAGCCATTGATGCTGAATGCGAGGTTAAATAAACCAAACACACAAACCATGATAAGCCCCGGACCCCTCAGTGACCATGAAGTTAACATGTAAGTTACCGGTAACTGATGGAGTCTATAGTTCTTTTGGTATTTAAAATAAGAATAATAAATATGTACTGTACCGGTACTTATTTTATGAGGAAAAAGAACTAAAAGGACTATGATTGTTACTATCCTCCCTGCTAGTTGAAATATTTATATTATGATTAATTTGGTAGCTGGTTGGTCTGGTTCAGTGCTTAAAACTCAAGGATTTTAAAACTAACCCCCGAAGAAAATAAGAAATTTACTTCCAGATCCAGAATTGTTGCAAATGGTGGTGGTCCTGATCCATTCTATACATTAATAGTGCCTATAAAACAGTGACACAAAATAATAAGCTGAACTAATGTGTTAAATGTAATGGCTTCTACTTGCATAATGGGTTCTGGTGCTCAGGTGATGGAGTCTAACATGTTAGCCCACCACCACGGTGACCCAGGTTCAAGTCCTGACAATGGAAGTTTTTTTAGGGAATTTTTCCTTGCCACTGTCACCCTAGGCTTCCTCAATTTGGGCTTGGGCTTAGATAATAGAAGATAATAGAAATTGTAAAGCTGCTTTGAGACAACGCTCCATTTTAAAACTGCTATTGAAATAAATCCGTCCACCACAGACTGGCAACACGTACAGATACAATTGGCTGTGTCTGAGGCTCATTCAAGAGACGATCCCCTAGTGGTAAAACAACGACCCCTGTGATGGACCAGCATTCCGTTCATGGCACCATGACCCTGACAAGCAGATCTGAAATGTTAAACAGGTCCCTGCATTGCACTTCTGTTCTATTAAGCTTAGTAAGCTATATTTCTCTCTTGTATTAATGCTATGAGGGCAATTATGGTGCAAACGTTGAGGTATGATGGACTATTGACCAGAAGGTTGAGGCTGCCAGTCCAAGAACCACCCAGCTGCCATTGTTGCGTCCAGTTACTCAGACTGGATAAGGCATAGTGGTGATTTCTTACTGAACCACCTAATAATTATTTTACAAATTAAGCTGAAACTGGTTGTGTTATACACCAAGTTTTACTCATTGTTGCCATGGCAACGAAAGTCAACAGTCATGGTTAGCCAGGTCCAAACCAGTAACATTTAGATTTTGGAATTAAGCTGGCATTACTGAATATTTTGTGGTGAAACAGCACAACAGAGGCCGAGATTCATCAGTGGAAAAGCCTGGTATCTGTCATGAGGAGACGATAAGTACACTCAGCTACTTCTGCAATCAATGATTTACAGCAGGTAGGGTGGGACAGAAACAATGTGTGCCAGACTGCAGAACTGTGAGCTATAAACACACCGGCAGGATCTGTTCCTGCAGGAGATAAACTCTCACTGAAGGAAAGCTAGTCTGCGACAATGGGAGCAATTTGGAGAGAGAGACAGAGAGAGAGAGCGAGAGAGAGAGAGTACGTTCTGCTCGGCTGTGTTATATGGTACAGTAATTATTCTGATGAGAGAGTGCAGAGTAATTTCATGACAAAGGCGAGGAATGAATAAGAGAGGGCGCCGATGGGGAGGTGGAGAATAGAGGCTTAGATTCCCATGAGTTTGCTAAGCCAAATCACAAGTTCGTCCAAAAGAGAGAGGAGCGAGGTCCAGCTCTGAAAAACAGGACAAATAAAAGCTGGCAAGTCACCATAGCAACCAACGATGACCCACAATGCACCTCTGAGCAGCCCAGAGTGGCACGCAAAGCTCTCGGCTTTGGTGGACTCGGCGGTAAATTCACCGGTGGCTTCTGATTCAATAATAAATCCTCAAAGGAACGCAGCAGAACATGCATGTCTGACAGAAAATCAAACGTCCAGACATCAGAGCAGAAGGTCGACTGGGGTCACTGGTTCAAAAGGAAATGGGAAGTCAGGAAACCTAGACTGCAGGCAGGACCCTTTGTCCGAACAGAAGTGTAAACAGAGACGGCTAAAGTGATCTGTTTCTGTTTTAGCAAAACCTATTCATCTGGCTAAGACTCGCAATGACTTGAGAAGAAACGATGCAATTAAGGACCTTGTTTAAATAAAACCCTGACAAAAGTCATTTAACATTATCTCTCATATATATACTGGTCCTTCTCAAAAAATTAGCATATTGTGATAAAGTTAATTCTTTTCCGTAATGTAATGATAAAAATTAAACTTTCATATATTTTAGATTCATTGCACACCAACTGAAATATTTCAAGTCTTTTATTGATTTAATACTGATGATTTTGCCATACAGCTCATGAAAACCCAAAAATCTCACAAAATTAGCATATTTCATCCGAAAATGCTGAAGAAAGAAAAGTGTTTTTAATACAAAAAAAAGTAAACCTTCAGATTATGATGTTCATTTATGCACTCAATACTTGGTCGGGAATCCTTTTGCAGAAATGACTGCTTCAATGCGGCGTGGCATGGAGGCAATCAGCCTGTGGCACTGCTGAGGTGTTATGGAGGCCCAGGATGCTTCGATGGCGGCCTTAAGCTCATCCAGAGTGTTGGCTCTTGCGTCTCTCAACTTTCTCTTCACAATATCCCACAGATTCTCTATCGGGTTCAGGTCAGGAGAGTTGGCAGGCCAATTGAGCACAGTAATACCATGGGCAGTAAACCATTTACCAGTGGTTTTGGCACTGTGAGCAGGTGCCAGGTCGTGCTGAAAAATGAACTCTTCATCTCCATAAACCTCTTCTTCTTTTATTTCACTTAGTGTTTAAAACAAAAATATGGTGTATAATTTTTAACCCCTCACAAGGCTTTTTTAGTATTTTGGGGTCCAGTGTTAATTTACTATGCCTCAGTGAAAAAGGTTATATTATATAATATATATAATAAGTTTTGTTGTGGCAAAAAGACTCCACATACTTGCTTGGTAAACAGTTTTAAAGGTTTTACATAACCACAAAAGCAAAACCATTAATCTCTGCCGAACTCTGAGCAATAAACATCGAGAGAAAACATTACATTTATTGCTACCTTATTGACTCTCTGCAGTCGGTCTAAATGTTTTGATTAAAAGGCACTGCTTTACTTTCCCCACATTATCAGCAATGTGTTTAGGAAAGTGTCAGGCTGAATAATGGATCATAACACACTTGCATCCATCAGCTCTAGGTCTGCACTTTGACAGTGAATTGTGCACCTCAGCACTGTTTTGGTTGTACCCACCAAGGCATTCATTAGGCATTTCCTGATTCATTAACTAGAGAAACATCCCAGGGCTCTGCTGGATCAGGCCCAGGCTCATGCCCTCCCGGCCTGAGGGCGAATGCCTTATGCATGGGTGACAGCTTTTTCACAGACACTTCTTCCTCATTCACTTGCTTCTTAAGTAGTGAGTGGAATGTGCTTATATTCTTCTGAATCCATTTAGCTTAAGTTCTAGAGCTTATGTTGCTGGATCAAAAGTATAATGAGGCAGCAGTGAAATTCTGGCAGCCCATACAAGCAAAACCACTACACTGACCGTGACTGCGCCGCTGTGGGTCCTTCACACATCATGCTAAATCACCATGTGCTACATATTACACCCCCAACTACGGAAAATGCAAATAAAAGAAATTATTTGCAGTCTTCCTCACATTTCCTTTGACTTTTTTCATTGCAGACAGTATCAACTGCATTTCATTTGTTAAACATCCATTCCTGCATTTCAGGCCTGCAACACATTCCAAAAAGAGTTGAGATGGAGGCAAGTTGGGGCTAACACTGAGGTAGGAAATAAATCAATAATGATGTGATCCTTGATGCAGTGCCTTCTGAGGAATCGGAGATCACACCTCTTCAGTGTAGGCTTGTGCCCTTACCCTTTACACACTGAAATTCCTCCAGATTCCTTCAACTGTTTAATGATATTACGCACTGTAGAGAGAGAAATATGGAAATCTCACAATCTTTCTTTGAGGTACACTTTTCTTGACAAACTGTAGACCCTCTGGGCATCTTCACTCCTTGAAGACTCAGCCTTTCCTGGATACTGTTTTGTACCAAACCATGATTACAATCACCTGTTTGAAATCACATCATTATTTAGTGTTTTTTGGGGTTTTTTGGGGGGTTTTTTCACCTCATGACTAGCCCTAAACTGTCACTGTCCCAACTTTTTTCAAATGTGTTGCAGGCCTGAAATGCAGGAATGGATGTTTATTAACAAATGACATGAAGTTGACCAGAAAGTTGCCTACCGTCCCAACTGTTCCTGATTTGGGGTTGTACAACTGTTCTCAATTTTTCTAACATTATAGTCGTTATACAGTCATTAGAGTGTGCAACTACATAATGGCCAGGTAGTGATCGTGCAGCACAGTGAGCTTGGTCAATGTTCTAGTCACGCAGTAGGTTTGCTGCAGGTATTCTGGTTTCCAGCCACATCCTCAAAACACGTCAGGAAGTGGACTGGATACTCTAAATTACCACTAGATGCGCATGAGAGAATGTGGTCGTGTGTGGTGGCTTAGTGGTTAAGGCTGCAGACCACTAATTGTAAGGTTGTGAGTTCAAATCCCAGCTCTGCCAAGCTGAAGCTCTCAACCATCAACCGCTTAACTCAATTATAAGTCGCTCTGGATAAGGATGTTCCATAAAGCTGTGAAAGATGGGCACAGGTACATTTACAAGTATGTGCCACATAATGTCCGTGGTCCAATAAGATTATTATCCTTACTAGTAAGGCTAAGACCCTACTAAATCTATTTATACCACAGTTAGTTCCGACCCCGTAATCTAAGAGACGTCTTCCGCCATGACATTATTGACGATAACGGCACTGTGACCGACGCTCTATAAGTATTAATCCGCGGCACACACGTAACCTGGCACCGACGCCAGCCGAAAAAGCAGCAAAGTTATAATGAGTGAAACACTGCCGAAATGAAAGCTATTACTTTATAAAATCTATTGGTTTTGAAAACGATAGGAATTTAGAAGATGAAGCTATTAATGACCAACCTGAGCCAAAAGTTTATCACCTTTAGGATTTGGAAGCGCTGGAAAAGCGAAACGAAGTCAGAACTTTAAATCAAACGTCTCCCGCGCTCTTAATGGATTCCCAGCTCGGCTGAAGAGCAACGAGACTGAAGATCAGTTTTGGTCCCATCAACAAAAATGACCTGAATCAGCTTCATCCCTCATAAAGACGTCGTTTGCTGGAGTTAAACTCTGACTCTTTCATTAAACACCATGCACGGCTAATCGGGCGTTCATTGATCTGACAGGTTTGTTATCTGTAAGTCCAGCTCTAACCCAGAGAAGCTGCTGATGCTCTGTAGCTCTTGTCGTTACATTTGACTGTAAGATTGAACATTAAGAGCTTATCATACAGATTTATAATAACTAATCAAACGGATCTAGACTTTGGTTAGAAACCGGGATCTCACTCCGATTGATTCAGTAGGTAGAAAGTGGATCCTTAGAACGCTGCTTGTCAAACCATTTATTGTGAATGTAATAAAATTTCTCTGAAAATTTAAAACTTTACCAATCGATATATTGTGTTTATTGTCTGAATAATAAACAGTTATGGGTAATTCTGTTCCTCGACTTTAATGACTGAAGGGCTTGGCCGCGAGGTAACGATAGAATGGAACTATTTTACCTCGCGGAAGGGGGATATACGTTTTTTAAAATAGTTTTTTCTGTCCTTTTTATCTTAAAATCTAACAATAAATGATAAACGATAACGGAACTGTGGTATAAAAGCAATAAGGCACTCTAGGGTCGGGCGTCGGGCCTAACAACACCTCTTTCCTGTGATATATTCACAATAATGCACACCCTCAAGTGCCTTATTGCTTTAATATTATATAAGCTTGACAGATGCATTAGCTGTTGTAGTGCAGCAGTTGTAATGACACACTTAACAGAACAAGCAAGTTTTATTAAACACATGCGGCACCAGAGTGAGCAGACTGAATACTGAGCAAGCTGTGGTTGATGGTGCGCTCCTTATAAGCACAGAGGAGATGATAAGCCGCAGGCATTACATGAGCTAGACCACACAGGTCCGCCGGACAGTTGCGGATTAGTTATCTATTTGAGAATTAGTTTCTAACATGGCAGAAAACGCTGACACACCACAGGGGAGGACCAAGCAGACTAAAAAGTACAGGTGCATCCGATCAATGTCTGTTCACTTTAACAACTGAGGTCTTAACAATTCAAACAAATTATAATAGGAAGTAATATGTCTTTTAACTCTGGACGTTGCAGCCGATATATGGACTTTTTTCAGATATCGGCATCGGTCCGATATTAGAATTTTAGCCGATATTATAACCAATATTTATAATATATTTACATATGAATAAAAATTTTTTTTTTTTTTTTTCTGATTTTTCTTTTGGCTGTTATTCATAAGCATAGATTTCTTAAAGCCCAAAAAACTGTGGCAGCTTTCAATCTAAAGGCGGATGAAGTGACCACTTGAAAGAGGGAATGATAGGTTTATTATATCTTCCAGGGTTTTCTACATATCTGGGTCAGGTTACATAAGGTTAAAGGCAAAGACCTTCATATGTGCCAGAGCTAGATTTTGCTACAGAGAATGGCAAAAATAATCTAAGCAATAGTACAATAGCCAAGCTTCTTAGAAGGGCTATATGCAAACACACAGAGCCCACAGAACTGCAGAGATAAGCTCAGGATGTATGCATTCAACACAGAGCCTCAGCCGTGCTGGAGGATGAAGCTGAAAGACCTTTCCTGCTTCCCGTGTCTTACAGTAAACAGGCTTTAGTCAAGCCTACATCATAAAAACTTCGGTTCGAACTAATAAACGACTCATTAAAAGTTGAGCTAATATCCAACTACCATAATTTACAACTACCTGAGATAGGAAAGGTATTATGCTGATGTTTAGCTGTTTATGATGAGGTAAAAACAGAGAGCACAAAATCTTCTCCAGCACATCCCAAAGATTCTCAATGGGGTTCAGGTCTGGACTCTGGTGGACAATCCATGTATGAAAATGATGCCTCACGCTTCCTGAACCACACTCTCACAATTTGACCCTTCTGAAACAGATGAACATCTTTTCCATTACCTGATAATCTGACAATCACTGCAGTATCTTGGCTATTTAGTCAATACAGTATATACAGTGGGACAGAAAAGTATTTAGTCAGCCACTGATTGTGCAAGTTCTCCGACTTAGAAATATGAGAGAGGTCTGTAATTTTCATCATAGGTACACTTCAACTATGAGAGACAAAATGAGAAAAAAAATACAGGAAATCATATTGTAGGATTTAAATTTAATTGTAAATCATGGTGAAAATAAGTATTTGTCACCCACAAACAAGGCAAGGATATTTCTGGCTCTCCACAGACCTGTAACAAACTTCTTTAAGAAGCTTCTTCTGTCCTCCACTCGTTACCTTTATAGGGCCCTGTGTGCACCTTGTTATCTGTATAAAAGACACTGTCCACAGCCTTCAAGCAGTCAGACTCCAAAATACTCACCATGGCCAAGACCAAAGAAGGCTGTCGAAGGGACACCAGGAAGAAAAATTGTGACCGCACCAGGCTGGGACGAGGTAATTACAATAACAGTCCAGGTTGGTGTGAATAAATCAATGTGGGAGCAATTGTAAGACTACAGACCATTGATCATCTCCCACGATCTGGGGGCTCCATGCAAGATCTATCATCCTGTGGGGCAATAATTGATCATGAGAACGGTGAGCAAAATACCCAGAACTACACGGAGGGACCTGATGAATGACCGACAGGAGTGGGACAGACCAAGTAACAAGGGTACATCGTAACACCACGACGCGAGAGAGACTCAGATCCTGCAGTGACAGGCGTGTCCCCTGCTTAAGCCCAGGACATGTCCAGGCCCGTTCTGAAGTTTGCCAGAGAGCATATGGATGATTCAAGAAGAGGATTGGAGAATATTAGTGGTCAACAAAATCTCAACATAGAATTTTGGTTAAAAAACTCAACCGCCGTGTTTGGAGGAAGAAGAATGCTGAGTTTGATCCAAGAAAAAACCATTACCTACTGGAAGCATGGGGGTGAAAAACATCATGCTGGGTGTTTTTCTGCAGAGGGTGACAGGACGAGGATCCGTGATAAGGACGAATTAATGGCCATGTATTGTGAGATTTCAAGCCAAACCTCCTTTCCATCAGTGGAGAGAATTGAGATGGCACGGGCTGGCTCTTCCAGCATGACAATGATCCCAAAACACGCTCGGGCAAAAGGAGCGGCTCGTAAAAAGTATTTCAAGGTCCTGGAGTGGCCTAGCCAGTCTCCAGACCTCAGCCCCATAGAAAATTTGTGAAAGGAGCTGAAAGTCCGTGTTGCCCCAAAACATCACTGCTCTAGAGGAGATCTGCATGGAGGAATGGGCCAAAATACCAGCTACAGTGTGTGCCAACCTGGTGAAGACTTACAGGAAACGTTTGACCTCTGTCATTGCCAACAAAGGTTATGTTACAAAGTATTGAGTTGAACCAAATTTATTGACCAAATACTTATTTTATACCATAATTTACAATTAAATTCTTTAAAAATCCTACAATGTGATTTCCTGGATTTATTTTTCTCATTTTGTCTCTCATAGTTGAAGTGTAGCTCTGATGAAAATTACAGACTTCTCTCATCTTTCTAAGTTGGAGAACTTGCACAATCAGTGTCTGACTAAATACTTTTTTGCTCCACTGCAATATGGTGTTCAGACAATGTCCAGAACGTTAAGCGACATACACCTGTACTTTGCTGCAGGCTAAAATAAACGGCTGGTCATTAGCATCATTAATAACAGCACAATTGACAGTATGCATTGTTTTTTGAAAAACTGCTACTGTTGTATTTTGTGTGTGTGTGTGTGTGTGTGTGTGTGTGTGTGTGTGTGTGTGTGTGTGTGTGTGCGCCAATGTTAATGCCATTCACCCAAACTTTTCTATGTTTTTGTTGATTTTCTGAATAAACAGAAGTTCAAGGAACCTCTTCAAGGAACAAACCTGCAAAATATTTCTGGATTATTTAAAACACAGAAAAAAATGAATCATTAGATAATCTGCTAGCATTATTTACAGAGAGTCAGAACTTGACTAACTTGTTAATAAATACACAATCTTAAAATATGCAGAAATACCACAAGTTTGTTTGTTTATTGGTTTAATTACCATCTGCATCAATGGCTATTTGTCACAGAAGCAAGGTTATAAAGTTACTAAACTCACTCAGACAGGACCATGTAGAGTGACTAATGAACCTAATGCATGTCTTTGGATTGTATGAGGAATCTAGAGTCCGCTGAGAAAACCCGACACAAACATGGGGAGGGCTTATAAGAAACCCCACACAGGCAGACTGCGAGGTCAGAATCAAACCCGCGATCTATGCAGTTAACTGCTTGAGCCTCTGTGCCGCCCTCTGTGAAATAAGATTCCCCTTTTGATCCTGTTTATCCTGATCAGGGACGTGGGGTAGTGGTGGATAGCTGTGGGTGTGGTTCCATTCTGGAATTCACTGGGTGAAAATGATCACTGGATGATACGCCAGCCCACTGCAGAACCACAACTCTGTAACCCTGCACGCCCAACCTGGGGTTTGCCAGCCAGGTCCAGAGGAACTGTGGTTTCCAAGAGTTGTAGATGCAAAAATACATTGTAGGGAACTTCTTTTTTTAACAATCAAAGAACTATGGTCTGTGCTGGTTCAGGGTTTAAAGTACTGAACTACTGACCAAGAGTTACGGTTCAAGTCTCAGCACTGCTAAGCTGCTACTGTTGGCTCTTTGAGCAAGGCTCTTCGCTCTCAATTTCTTGAACTGTACGTTGTGAAATTGTATCAGTTTTAAGTTGCTCTGGATAAGGGTGTCTGTTAAATGCTACAAGTTTAAATGTACAGTACTGTGCAAAGGTCTTAAGCTACCATTAGCTTAGATATTTCACAGTTTTAGCAATGGTATAACGACCACATACAGGTAGTCCCAATCTTACAATGGGCATACGTTCCGACAAATCCATCTCAAGTTGTCCATCATAAATACAGGAAAGTTGTTTGCAGTATTAAACTGCAGTGGCAATTATTTACTGTGACTTTCCCTTACACTTGAGCAGCATCTGGCAGCTACATTGGGATTCCAAGTTGACTCTTAAAGAATTTAGATCAGGAATGGTCTATTTGGAAGGATAGCAGCCAATAAACTACTTTTTCAGAAGGGAACAGGGTGAAAAGGTTAAGATACGCTAAAGCTCACAAAGATTGGAATGAAGATCAGTGGCCAAGAGTATTATGAAGGGATGAGTCCAAGTTTGAAATTTTTGGGTCGACAATATTATATGTGGTCATTACACCATAGCTAAAACAACAAATCTAATGGTGGCCTAAGTATTTTGCAGAGTACCATACACTATAAGACTGCATGCTACATCCACACACTGGTTAAAAAGGCATGTGACAGTTATGCAAGGCTTTTTCATAATCAAGTAGTCAAGTAACCAATAAAACTAGCCATCACCCATTCTTCTTTTAGGAATATAAGAAAATAAAGCTGAGGAATGTGGCTATATCAAATAGATGTGAGGCATAACACCTAACTGTGATATTACACTGCAGCAGGATGATGGTGGTTAGATTAGAGATCACTAATCTTCACTGATCTTTAGCCCTCGGTCTCGAAGCAACGCTGGGGGTTGGGCTTCAGACTGGGCCTAAGGAAAACGCAGAGGGAGTGGACTCCAGAGCCAGGCTGTAATTTGGAAACACGAGGCCTCTTCTTGGGATGCCTTTATATAATCTAAGCACTATTACAACCCTGCTCTTCGCTCTAACGTTAAAAACGTTTTGGTTAATCCATGGTTACTAAACTGTGTCAGATGCTTTGCTCCGAGGGTGCCACTGCACCAGATTGCATCTGTTTACTCTCCAAGCTGCCGTCATGTGACCCACTTTTCCAACCACTACTGGCATCTGGCTGGCAGTCAAACAGCCAACACCAGACAGTTACAGCCAAACCTCAACGCCTCCCAATAGACAGGGCCTGAGAACAGCACAACCGGGAGGTGCCAGCTAAGCTCGGGGCATGATCATCACACCTCACTGAACCCACCACCACAACACCAGCACAGCAGCACATGCTGCCATGACCACCAGGCACGACTGACTGAGCACGCCATCTACAGTCACACCGGTCCACTGGGAGACCTTGTGAAGTCTTAATAACAACATACCCTGTGAACAGAAAATGGGAAGGTGAACTAAAGAGGACAGAGTGTCAGAGGTGTTCGAACCACTAGGCTCCTGACTAGTCTGGCAGATCCCTGAAGGCTACATTTTACATTTAGCAGTCGTGTCCTTTTAACGCCTTCTCACAGCAATTCATTATGTGCTCCTCAGGCCAGTTCTCCAATCAAGGCCCTGTCCTATAAACACACACATCCCTGATGAGTGCTGAGGAGGGGGGAGGTCTTTATGTTCCTTAATCCTTTAAATCAGAGGACGAACAGCACTCAGACAACCCTCCACCCACTGTATGTCCTCTCGCCCTTAATAAACGTAATGAAATCACACCTTCATGTCACAGTGACCCATGCTGTATCGATTTATAAAGAATATACACAGGATCCGGCATGGCTGCGTCTGCTATGATGTTCTCCATACTGACATGCTCAGCACCAGATACACACGCTCAATAATTCATCACGAGGGTCTGCAAACACCAACCCCCACCAACATACATGCACACTCCACATGCAGTGCGCCTTAGCACAGCACATCCCGTCTTACCATTTTGATGGGCTTGTGTTTGAGGTCTGCGTCAGTGACGGGGGCATTCTGGTCTCTAGGTGTCAAGCCCTGTTGGCCGAGGGCTTGCAGAAGTGCAGCGTTGTCTTTGGGGGGGCCCTTGGCCACAGGCCCCCCAGCCAATAGCAAGCCATAGGTTCTGCAGTAGAGCTCAGGTGACTGAAGCAGCCGTGTCACTGGGGGCTTCAGATGCTCCTGTTCATATTGGTCTCGATAGAAGGGGTCCCGCAGCTCCACCGGAACATTCTCTACAGCGTGGAAAAACACAAGCAGCAAGTTACAAAGTAGTTACACAAATAAAGCTGAATTTAAAGGTAATATACGATCTCTGGAATGGTAATATAGGCAATCTTTTAAACCAATTTTTCAATTGGTCATATAGAGAATTATGCAATAGTCAAATTATACGTTAATGATTTTCTAAATACAACAAAAATTGCGCACTGAGTGCATTTATATGAACTTCAGCCAATAACTGCAGTAATCTGATCAACAAGTATACATATGCTTGAGTAATCAGGTTTACATGACCAATAGCAATAATCGGACTTCTACTTTTTAACCAGCCAATGGTCTTGCATAAAGACTTCAAACTTTAATAATAAATACGCAAATTCTTCATTTTCTCAAGAACATACTGTATCTGGGTCTCCACGAAGTGTATAGCCATTTAGCGGGTGCTGGGCTTTATTCTGGGGTTGCCAGATCCCGCGAGTTAGAAAACCAAGCAGGTCTATGGAAATCTCAAAGGCAGCAAAGTTTCTAAGAACAACCGGTCCTGGCAATTGTGATACACTCGTGTTATGCTTGTGTGCATGCGCAGACTAAGAAAACCAATTGTAATCGTAGTATGGGTAAATATGCTCAGAGTAATCCGATTACAAGTTTGGGATACGTTTTGACACACTTTGAATTTATCTTAAACCGAGGAGTTTAATATATAGCGTACATATCATGGTGCAGACTGCCTTAAACATGCTTAAAACATGACACTGTGGCTTTTCCTCACTACATTTCCCAGAACTCATCACTCCCGCCATGAGACTCCCTACATCACACACTACTCCCTCATCTAGCACAGGAGAGTGCAGGATCGTAGTGCATAGTGAAATGCTTAAAATACTTCAACTACAGCTGGGCAAGACCATTAACATGACGTTTATTGTGTAATGAAGTACTGAATATCTCGTAGTTTATTCAATAAAGTATTGAACATGAAAAGCAATTTCCTAGCGCACATCTCTCCGGCCACTTCACTCAATACATCATGACTGCCGAGTTCGGGAGAGTGAGAGTATCGCATTGCGTGTCACTTGCCCGAGGAAAAAGTGAAATCCAGAGTATGGTTTCTGCTGAAGGTGTGTTTATGTCTATTATAGAGTAAGTCAGGCCATTGTAAAGTGGGGAGTATTTGTACTGAGCTAAAATCCAGCTCTCTTTGTCAGAGTTCTTAATCTGATTTCTAGATCGGAGTATGCTGTATACATGACCACATAAATAATTGGATCAGATTATGATCAAACTATTAATTTCATGTAAACACACTCAGTGTTAACCAATTAAATCAATTAATTAAACAATGTATATAGTTAAACCTCCTATTGTGTTATGGTAAAATTCTACTACCATAATTATGGTTTCTGCCATCTGACTGTCATAAGGCTTCATAAGACGGTCCAGACAACGCACATAAATACACAAAATAAAAGCTGGTTTCATTGACTTTTAGGCAATTTCCTGACATTAGCATCTGTGGTGTTTGATTTTGATCCGACTTTTCAGGTCTGATAGTCAGGTTTAACCAACCCTGACTTGGGTCCCTTTTTGAGTCTTGGTCCTCCCAAGGTTTCTTCCTAGAACTAGGGAGTTTTTCCTTGCCACTGTCGCCCTAGGCTTGCTAAATTTGGGATTGGACGTAGTTATTAGGAGATAATCTAAACTTGTAAAGTTGCTTTGAGACAATGCTCCATTGTAAAAAGCGCTATATAAATAAATAAAATCTGACCATAGATAAACAATGGTGTTAATTATGAGTGAAAATTATGTGACTAGTGAAGTGGTTGATGATCACCCAGAAACATCATCAAACCTTTCCAATATATTTCAGACATTGAATATAAATACGTTTTATGCAAAGCTTATGTTAATGCCTGTTTTTTTTTCAGAAAATCTACACACAAAAAAACTAACTTTTGCACAACTTGCTACGGAAATAGCAACAGGTTCTTTGTAACTACTGCCATCCTAATTCCCACAACAACATGAGGTATCTTCACTAACCACTATCCTGTATCACTAAAATAAACTGCTGAGAATAAAATTCCATGCAAGTATCGGTGTAACGTAGCACACATGGGTGGCATTCAAAAACTTGTTTACCTCTTCACTTCCCTCTTATCAAGAAGTAACCTAACCTTAAAAATACACACAGGGTAGTACAAGTGAGGAGTGCAGTAGAGAGGCAAAGCCCCACAATACAACCAACAAATCAAACATTATAGCGTCACTGAAAGCTAATCACGAATGATCACATATTTGCTCCTATTCTCAACATTTACTGCAACTACAATCACCAACTCCTTTCCCTATTGGCTAACACTGCTCTACATGGTATGTATGATGTAGGGAATCGTGAGTAGACGTCCATTTTGGATACAGACCATAGCTATGGGGTTTTCAAGGGATGAAAAAACATTCAAATATTAACTACATTAAGTTCCCTAATGTAAATATCACTGATATGGGTGTTATGTAGTAAATAATACCCACAACACCCATTGAAAAGCATACACTGTGTGTGCGCCTTACACTTTACCAGTGCTGTAACTAAGCTGAATGTCAGGTAGACTATTTCCGTTTAGGAATTGCTACCAGGCAGATCATCAGAAACAAATGCAAATAAAATTATATTTGGTGAATCAGATATCTAGCCACAGGCACAGGAAGTAAGAAATGTCAACTGTCTTTTGGAAAGACGAACAAAACGTGGCTCAAGGTTGCACTTAAAATAATTAAACCGGGATGGAGGAACAACTACACAAAAATGATTTAACGATCAAACACTACACTTAGTGAAAAGATTTTAAAATGGTGGTTAAAAGTCTCATTACTCTCCAGTATGCCACATTGCTGATGTGTTTAAACAGAGCCAGAAACTAGCTCAGGTTGCCAGAAGAGACAGGAATTCCTTGAGATAAGGCTTCCAGTGATGTTTGGGCTATGATTTACAGTACTGTAACTTAAATAGTAAGTAACTACCTATAGAAATTGTAAATGGAACTGTAGCCTAACCCTGGGACTGTGGTAGCCTAGCGGTTAAGGCACAGGACTATGGACCAGAAGGTTCAGGGTTCAGATCCCACCTCTGCCAAGCTGCCACTGTTGGGTCCTTGAGCAAGACCCTTAACCCACAATTGCTTGGACTGTAAGATTGTATCAACTGTAAGTCGCTCTGGATAAGGGCGTCTGCTAAATGCTGTAAATGTAACCCAGCATTCAGTGGGTAAAGGAAGACACGTTAAAAGCACACCCTGGGATTTAAACCCCAACCCTCAGGAACTGTGATTTCCAGCAGCCGGCTCTTGCCACCTAGCCACCAGAGCGATCTTAAGATTTTTCACAATAGGCTAAATAAATTAATATAATTAATGCAATAGTATGAAAAAAATCCAGCATGACTTCTAATTTTCAGTCCAGTGTGTAATGACTTGGTTTCAGACAAGAACTGTCATTTTCATTCAAATGAAACCCTCTAACCTTCCACAGTTCTATTCAAATTGTGCATTGGGACACTCCCATGCAATGTTTTTACGTAATGTTTTTCTTTTAATGAGCACCGGCTCGGCCGCCAACACCGGCAGTGGAAATGAGGTAACATTTTGCACACACCTTGGATTAAACACACCTTGTACTGAAACCAGAAGGTAACAAAAAGGTTCTTGAGAAGAGACACAGACTTTTGAAACTGTGCCACACAGACATACAGCTAAAAACGTAACCTGAACCACTTGACCATGCAAGCACTGACCTACATTCGCTTAAATCTCTACAATGCCTTACTGTGGAGTCCCACTCAGACACTTCATCGTGGTTTTACCCATACAACATTAAGCCGTAATGCAGTTTCTGTAAATAATCACAGACACAAAGCCCTGTGAAAGTCAAACCTGAAACATAAACCTGACACACCCACTGAAAACTGGTTCTGCTCCATTTAGGGCCAATCAAAGTAATGTACCACAGGCACCTTTGGTTATCTCCTTCACTCTCTCACACACAACCTTAACCTCAGTAACCTAAAGCAAATCCTTTGGTTCTTCAAAAGAAAGTCACAGTTTCTATTACAAAAAGCAGTTGTGACTGTGGGGACCAGCAAGATGTCCCGAACATACCAAAAATATCAGATCTGGCTATCCTTGTGGGGACATCTGGTATATGATATATAGCCTAACCCATACACATGCACAAAACAGTTCAAAACAAGCAGTAAAACCAGCTCTTAGAAGAGTAAAGGTCAAGCCTGCTGACTCAAAACAGACCGATTTTCAGTAACATCTCAGAAGTCATGCAGTTAGCATTCATACAAAAACTAAAACACATTTTATAACCACAACTCAAGTTATTTTCAGTTCTCCATAGTTCCATAGCCTTAGTGGGTTCTGGGGTTACCATAATGAAATTGCTGAAAGTGTAGGTGAATTTGTTTACAAGTGCACAAACAGATTGCAATAAAACAAAATACAGTATAGTTGGCTACATTATATATGGCACATACTGTTGGTTCGACAGAGGTCACATTTAAGTAGCGTTACTGTGCTTTCCAATCACTTTCAGCTGACAACTTTGTTCTTGCTGTTGATGTTGTTGTTTTTGTATCAGAAAAAAAGCCAATATGACCATTGAAAATGTGTAGTTGCTAAACCCTTACCTCAAGCATATTAATTTCTAAGTTTTTTTAAAAATTACAGCTAAAAACATCTACTGATATGAAGTTTATCCCTCTTTGCTGCTATAGCAGCCTTGGCTATTCTGAGAGGTCTTTACATTTTGGTCCATGACTACGAAGCTGGCATTCCAATTAATCTCAAATGTGTCTGATGGGGGTTAGGTCAGGGCTCTGTGCGAGCCATCCATGACAGGCGGGGCAGAAGGTAAATGAACTGACTTATTAGAGGTGGAAACTAGAATGTATGCTATCGAGAGTCACAAAGGTGTTCAGTACAACCCCATCTACTTCCACTGATTATCTATGGAGGTTCCGTGCCTGTACAATTCAAAATATGAACGACAGTGTTGCAGAAATAACAGATCACTATTCAGAAGGATGTCTACATAATTTTAGACATATAATGTTCCCACCATGGTAAAACTCTTCCATAATGCTATAAATACCAAAAGACCAGACAGGTTCCAGTTTCATGGACGTTCTTCATGAAACATAGCTCTATCCAGTAATCAATATTGCAACAACTCAATCAGCTTGCAAGCTAAGCAAAGAGACATTAATATCCAAATGAATTGGACTGGAACTTGGCCATGTCTTTCTGTTTCACTGAGGTATAAATATGATGCCGAAACTGCACTAGTCACCTTCTCAACAAGGGAAAGATACACAAAATGACAAAAATGACAATGGTGTGTTGACCTAGACATAAAAAATGAAAGACCTATATACAATGCAATCAAAAAGTCTTCATACTCTTTCAATTTTTTCACATTTTGTTATGTTGAGGAATCGTGCTAACATAAAAAAATCATGTTGTGAAAATAAAAAAGTGAAATTAGAATTTTAGAAAAGTTTGCAAATTTATTAAAAGGGAAAACCTAAAAATGTTTCATAGACCTAAGTATTCAGACGCTGTGATATGACACTTGAAATTTACATATGGGACCTCCCATTTCTCTTGATCATCTTTGAGATGATCTACACCTTGTTTGGAGTCCACCTGTGGTAAATTTAGTTGATTGGACATGATTTGGACAGACACACACTTGTCTATAAGGTCTCACAGCTAACAATGCATATCAGAACAAAACCCAAGCCACGAGGAGGAGAGGACTGTCTGTAGAGCTCAGAGACAGGATTGTGTGGAGGTACAGATCTGGAGAAGGCTACAAAAAGAAACGGAAGAAGTCTGGAGCAACCGGGACTCTTCCTAGAGCTGGCCGCCCCACAAAACTAAGTAATAAGGGGAGAAGGGCCTTGGTAAGAGAGGTAACCAATAACCCAATGGTCACTCTGGCTGAACTCCAAAGATCATGTGTGCAGATGGGAGAAACTTCCAGAAGGTTAACTGTCACTGGAGCACTCCACCAATCTGTGCCTCTCCTGAAAGCCCACCTCGAGTGTTCAGGTGCTTTTTTGCAAACTCCAAGCAAGCTTTAATGTGTCTTTTACTGAGGACAGGCTTCTGTCTGGCCACACTGCCATTAAGCCCAGATTGGTGGAATGCTGCAGTGATGGTTGACATTCTGGAAGTTTCTCCCATCTACACACAGAATCTTTACATTAACACTAACATTAAACTACAGTTGAGCAAAATCATTTATACAAACCTGATATTATGATAAATCGTTGAATATCTCATGCAATTTACTGAATAATGTATTGAAAATAGAAAAAGCAAGCTGCTGCCTAGAAACCCAATATCTGTGCTATATTGTATGTCATATCTCCTGCCCAGGGAAAAATCTAAATTCAGAATATGGTTTCTTCTGAATTTGTATTTATGTGTATTATAAAATTCCCATCGTAAAGTCAAAAAATTGCCCTAAACTGCCCCCTTCGTAATCCGAGGAGCGCCTGTACAGAAAATACTAAATCCCACTGTTACGTGGAGGATGTTGAGGCTGTATTTCCTCCAAAGGCCCTGGTATTTATAGTATCACAGGTTCCATGAAGTACCAGGAGATTTTAATTTAGAATCTTTTTGTCTCTGCCAAAAAATGAAAATTGGGTCATGGCTGAATTATCCAGTGGGGCCTTATTTGAAGCATATTTCCAAATCCATACAAAGACGCTTCAGTGGTTCAACATGATAAAGCTTCTAGCATGGCCTTTCCAGGGCTGTTGATCTTAATCCTGTTTAAACCTATGGGATGAGTTGAAGAAGAGTTTCCACAAGAGAGCATTCTGGAGAATCTGGAGCGATACTATATCAAGAAGTGGCTCAAATTCCTTGCTGTCATCAAGCATTGCAGTAGAAGGTTCATTGGAGTCATACTGGCGTATACCGGGGTAGGGGTACATATCATGGAAGCTTGCACAAAGTACAAAATTAAGCTGTGCTAATACTTAGTACTTACAACTAAGCAATTAATAATTTAGTCTTTGGAATTATTTGTGGCAAATCCTTTCTTAGAATAAGATTAGCATATTGTTACAACCCGAGGTATGCAGAAGAACATCTCTGAATGCAAAACACATCAAACCTTGAAGCAGATGGCAGTGGCAATCTGCAGTAATGCTACCATGTCAATATGGGCCAAACCCTCTGAGGAATGCTTCCAGCACCTTGCTAAATCTACAACTTGAGGAATTATAGCAGTTCTGAAGGCAAATTGCGGTCCAACCCAGTAACAGCAAGGTGTACCCAACAAAGTGGACGGCTGTTTACTGATGTTGATCCATTAAAAAAGTCTCTAATCAAAGACAAATGCCTGGGAGATGTCTAATTTTGACTCACCAATACTGTAACCAATGTTACTGACTTGGATCCATAATTTGGGAACCACAACAAAGGTGGTGAACTTCAAACAAACGTTTCTCTTCTAGGATTTATTCAAGTAAGTATGTGAAGATGGAGAGTTTCATAAGATGTGTATTACTAGGAACATGTCTGCAAACAGTCACGTACAGTCTGAATGATTACACAGAGCAGTGAAGGGTCTCGTACTAAATGAATGCCTTTTTCAGAACTGATTGAGACATATGGCTTATGTAGATCTTTACAACTGGTATATGTGTTCTCAACAGAACACCTAATCTAAGTATTCAGCATCTCAGTCCCAGGACATCATCTCACATGATTACCTGAACACCTTACACACATCCAAAAGAACCCTAATGTTATTTGGACTCTGGGGTCACAAAAGGAACCTTCA
Organism: Ancistrus triradiatus; assembly: GCA_025084515.1. Classification (NCBI taxonomy): domain Eukaryota; kingdom Metazoa; phylum Chordata; class Actinopteri; order Siluriformes; family Loricariidae; genus Ancistrus; species Ancistrus triradiatus. The sequence continues at coordinate 54,215 of JAJAGP010002864.1, forward strand.
ATGCCAGTCATACTTATGCAGTTGGAATCTTCCCTCACCATCTGGTGTAAGCCAGGTTAAAACACAAAACACATGAGAAAGGCTACTAATGAGGTTATGTGGTCTCACAAAAACCACAATCAATATACACGGGTGGACCAGATTAAACTGCAGCTATATAATTTCAACTCTTTTCTCCAACATGTTTCTTCCATTTGCAACTGTTGTAATCCACAATTATATAACAGCTACCAGTTTGGGAGGGTGAGGTCTAACACTTTCTTGGAGTGTGTTTCCACTGGGTGCTCCCATGGGAAAGACATGCATTAGTTCAGATATTCTCTAACTGTCCCAGTGTATGAGTCAGTGACAATGTGTGTGCATGTGCCCTGGGATGGACTGACACCCAGGCTAGGTTTGGTTCCCCAGCCAAACCTGAATTGGATTAAACAGGTATGGAAAGCGAGTAAGTAACATGCATTTGTCTATTTGTTTTTTGTACTTCAACTTCATTTACCTGTTGGTTTTCAAAAGTGATTCTAGTCTATGGCTAGTATACAATATCATCACTAACATTAAATAATTCATACACAAACTTGGAAACATTACAATGTATAGGCCTACTGTTGTTGTCAGTCTGGCAAAGAATGCTGCAATATACAGTGGTGCTTGAAAGTTTGTGAACCCTTTAGAATTTTCTACATTTCTGCATAAATATGACCTAAAACATCATCAGATTTTCACACAAGTCCTAAAAGTAGATAAAGAGAACCCAGTTAAACAAATGAGACAAAAATATTATACTTGGTCATTTATTTACTGTGGAAAATGATCCAATATTACATATTAGTGAGTGGCAAAAGTATGTGAACCTTTGCTTTCAGTATCTGGTGTGGAACCCCCTGTGCAGCAATAACTGCAGCTAAACGTTTCCTGTAGCTGTTGATCAGTCCTGCACACCGGCTTGGAGGAATTTTAGCCCATTCCTCCGTACAGAACAGCTTCAGCTCTGGGATGTTGGTGGGGTTTCCTCACATTAACTGCTCGCTTCAGGTCCTTCCACAGCATTTCCATTGGATTATTGGGGTCAGGGCTCTGACTTGGCCATTCCAAAAACATGAACTTTATTCTTCTTTAACCATTCTTTGGTAGAACGACTTGTGTGCTTAGGGTCGTTGTCTTGCTGCATGACCCACCTTCTCTTGAGATTCAGTTCATGGACAGATGTCCTGACATTTTCCTTTAGAATTCTCTGATATTCATTCGAATTCATTGTTCCATCAATGATGGCAAAGCCGTCCTGCCCAGATGCAGCAAAACAGGCCCAAACCATGATACTACCACCACCATTTTTCACAGATGGGATAAGGTTCTTATGCTGGAATGCAGTGTTTTTCCTTTCTCCAAACATAACACTTTTCCTTTTTAAACCAAAAGTTCTATTTTTGGTCTCATCTGTCCACAAAACATTCTTCCAATAGCCTTCTGGCTTGTCCACGTGATCTTCAGCAAACTGCAGATGAGCAGCAATGTTCTTTTTGGAGAGCAGTGGCTTTCTCCTTGAAACCCTGCCATGCAAAAAATTGTTGTTCAGTGTTCTTCTGATAGTGGACTCATGAACATTAACATTAGCCAATGTGAGAGAGGCCTTCAGTTGCTTAGAAGTTACCCTGGGGTCCTTTGTGACCCTCGCCAAACTATTACAGGTCTTGCTCTTGGAGTGATCTTTGTTGGTCGGCCACTCCTGGGGAGGGTAACAAAGGTCTGGAATTTTCTCCATTTGTAGACATCTGTCTTACTGTGGATTGGTGGAGTCCCAAACTCTTTAGAGATGGTTTTGTCACCTTTTCCAGCCTGATGAGCATAAACAACTATTTTCTGAGGTCCTCAGAAATCTCCTTTGTTCGTGCCATGATACACTTCCACAAACATGTACTTTTGAAGAGCAGACTTTGATAGATCCCTGTTCTTTAAATAAAACAGGGTGCCCCCTCACACCTGATTGTCATCCCATTGATTGAAAAAAAACACCTGACTCTAATTTCACCTTCAAATTAACTGCTAGTCCTAGAGGTTCACATACTTTTGGCCACTCACTAATCTGTGATCATTTTCCTCAATAAATAAATGACCAAGTATAATATTTTTGTCTCATTTGTTTAACTGGGTTCTCTTTATCTACTTTCAGGACTTGTGTGAAAAGCTGATGATATTTTAGGTCATATTTATGCAGAAATATAGAACATTCTAAAGGGTTCACAAACTTTCAAGCACCCCCACTGTATGCAATGACAACTCTGGTATGAGAGATCCACATAACAGAAAGTAAAAATGATAAGCTTGTTATTATGAAAACGTTCAAGCGTAGCAATATTTTTGGTTTCAACAGAACTGGATGTGTAAAGTTACACACCATCTGTGCTGAGGGACTTCATCGGCTGTTCTTCAAGAGTGGAGGATAAATGAGGATTAAAGTATCACACAGTACAATGGATAACTGTAAGCAATGGGCCAGAGAGCAGATCCGACCAAACGTGTTATATAAATGTACATGACAGTTTGTTGACAGAAAGAAAGAGTATACGATTTCAAACTGGCATCACCTTGCTTGACCAGCATTCCTTTTGCAGGAAATCAGCACATCTTTTGACACTAAAGAGAATGAGCCTATTCAGCCCAAAACCACACCCACAACAATTACTGCCTTTGTCATATAAAGTACTGTGAGTCTCAGGTATTTAACCTCTAATGGGGTTGTCGCCTTGGAGGTGGTCCTGAGAGTCCTTGACCCACCCTGTCAATACATGAGTCATTAGGATCACAAGCACCAAGGTGTGACCCATTAGTGAGTAGCTGCCGCACCCTGCCATCAGGTGAAATATCTTCAAGGACTAAGAAGTCATCCAGCTGCCTTCAACTCAAACACCCAATTCTACCATGACCTGGATGACTGAGAACTTCACGTATTGTCAGTGATTGGACCCAAACTTGGATTCATCACTCCATAATCCTCTTTTCCACTGATCTTCATTCAAAGCTTTGTGAGCTTTTGCATATCTTCGTCTTTTCACAATGTTATTCTTCCAAAACAGACCTGCTACTCAGGTCTAAGGGGAGTCTCACTAAATACTTGGCCTATCATATCACAACACACAATTTATCACGATACAATAAAATATCGTCATATTGCCCACCCCTAGTTTCTGCAGTAATGTTATTGACATGGGATCAAGGACACAGGTCTATGATGAACTCAATGGACTTCTTGGTGTAAAAACAAGCAGTCCGAGATCCAACCACTGGTGAAAAACCAAAATAGAACAGAGCACTCTTTGAAGTTCAATTACACTGAACACATAGAGGTCAGTGGCAGGTGGGTCACTCTCAGGGGTTCACTGTGACAGAGTGTGGTGCCTTTAACTGGAAGTACATAATAACTGTAAAGTAAGCACTGCATGCTAATTTTGATGCACTGACCATCGACTGTGTATTATGAGGACTGCAAACCCAGAATGCAAAGCAGGATGCAAAGGCCACAGCAGTGTGTGATGAGAAGGTTTGATAGAAGCGCCGTTTCCTTGTGGGACCGGTGTAAAATGAATGAGTTCTCTGTACTACACCTTGAGAGAAAAGCAGAGGAAATGTGATACCTGGAAATAGGGAAGGCTGTGCAAATCTAGGGCAGATTCTGAGGCTTGAGCTACTGAGCAGAAACCCACACTCTCAAATGAGAGCAAATTTATTTATAGAGCCAACAGCAGGACCTAAATGTAGACTGGGGGTGTGTGTGATTTGTTGTGATGAAGCTTAATGATTTAATCAACCAATGGGGAAGATCCAGTTTAATAATCTGTTTATTCAAATTGGAGATGGGTTTGATATTCAGGTTCATTAGATGATTTTAGATTGTAAAGGATGAAAACGTTTAAACAATCCGCCTTAACGGAGTGTCGTCCTGAATACATTTTGAATACATATGACCTCGCAAGTTGTGTTAACAACCAGATGCTATTCACTATCCCAGCTTGTGTTTCTCCCTAACAAACAATAACAGCCCAGGGTGGGTGGTTCTGTACAATATGTTTGTTTGGCAACACATTAGCATAGCTGACAACACAAAGATGCTGATGACTGAAAAACAGAGCTACACAACACTGTATAGGAATTCACACAACGAGCTCAGCATATACAGTTGTTTGCAAAAGTCAAGATGAGCCTGTTCAACCACCTTAAAAGGATGCTCGACAAATACGAGAGCTAAAGCCAGACAGCACAGGGACCACCTAGGGGTGCATAAACGCTGCAAACAAGAACAGCACTGAGTACACCAACAGTAACAGAGGCATTTGAAATACATTACTGAGGCCAGGACATTTACCTGACACCGAACTAAACAGTCAGAAACAAGAGTGTAAAGTGACTTCTGTAAATAACATCCTCGTTACTACCTAATTTTGTATTTAGACAAAATGTTTGATTGTTTGTTTGTTTATTTATAACGCTGATATACAGTGGGGCAAAAAAGTATTTAGTCAGCCACTGATTGTGCAAGTTCTCCTACTTAGAAAGATGAGAGAGGTCTGTAATTTGCATCATAGGTACACTTCAACTATGAGAGACAAATTAAGAAAAAAAAATCCAGGAAATCACATTGTAGGATTTTTAAAGAATTTAATTGCAAATCATGGTGGAAAATAGGCAACGAAGGAGTGGCTCCGTAAAAATCATTTCAAGGTCCTGGAGTGGCCTAGCCAGTCTCCCCCAAAGAGGGAGTTGAAAGTCTGTGTTGCCCCAAAACATCACTGCTCTATCTGCATGGAGGAATGGACCAAAATACCAGCTACAGTGTGTGCCAACCTGGTGAAGACTTACAGGAAATGTTTGACCTCTGTCATTGCCAACAAAGGTTATGTTACAAAGTATTGAGTTGAACCAAATTTATTGACCAAATACTTATTTTCCACCATAATTTACAATTAAATTCTTTAAAAATCCTACAATGTGATTTCCTGGATTGTTTTTTCTCATTTTGTCTCTCATAGCTGAAGTGTAGCTATGATGAAAATTACAGACCTCTCTCATCTTTTTAAGTAGGAGAACTTGCACAATCAGTGGCTGACTAAATACTTTTTTGCCCCACTGTAAGCATCAATGGCCATTTTAATGACAGACTCAAGGTTATATCCATATACAAGGTTACTGTCAAGGCTAGTAACATATACTCCAATATGGTCCAATATAGTGGTAATCAATTAACCTAATGCATGTCTTTGGAGTGTGGGAGGAAACCAGAATATCTGGTGTAAACCCACGCAAGACCTTCTTGCTGTGGGGTGATGGGTGCTACCCATCGAGTCAGACAAAATGTAAAGAGATGCTTAAAAAAAAATTATATTATTCAGATATTATTAACGGACATTGGAATGTGGTGGTTATAGTTACTTTGAAACAGTTTACAGTTAAATTAAAGTTTGTTTAAAAGGTTGATACTGGCCTAAATGGTCTTTGTTTTTTCTGCTCTGTTGTGAAGCTAGATGTTATTAGTAGAGAAATTTGTTTGGTTTCTATGTTCAGTTGCAAATTAGTCTTGAAAATAATCATGATTGGTCCACAGTGATGAAAAACTGTGGACCAAGCATAAAAATCCTGATTTAATTCTGCCATATCACCAACCACTAATGCTGGTATTCTGCATTCTGTAGGTTTACACCAAAAAAGCAAAGTGCTTGGGGTATAGACTTCACATGAGGGTTGAAATTGATCATTTTCAGTGACTAGTAAGGTAACACTGAGCCAATGAATCGGCACAACCCAAATCCATCAATCCTCACCTTACTTCCTCAAGCTTTTAGACACTAATAAATACACAACTAACAAAAGTGAGGAAAAAAATTACAGTTTATATATTTAAAACAAGAAATATCTTCAGATACAATGCCAGATCAATGCTAAACTGTCAGTGATGACTAAACTGTCATATGGCACAACCCTAAGGTAAAATTTACACAAAACACACAAATGTGAGCCTGGTCATCATTTTTCGTTCTCGCACCATCTTTTGCATTCAATCAAAAACAGATACGCAAAAGGACAGCTAATAAAAGGTTCAGTGACTGAGCGAACAGCGCTGTCTGACTGACTGTTCAACGTAGTGTACAGACTGACCATTAGATTAGATAAAAGCCTAGATGCAGCTTGGTTAAACAAGCCTAGAAGAGCAAACAGACTCTTCTTAAACAACAAACAGCATATATGTCATGTGGAACAGAGCTATAATCATTTAGCCAGCACTAAAACTCTAACACACTCCTGAGGGGTACAGCTATTCATCAAGACAAACCAGGATTAGGGAACCCAACTGAGGTTCTCCAAATGACTAACATAGATAGGAACATTTCAACTCCTAGCACGTCCATATAATTCTGAATCAGGGTGCAAAGATGATGTTTATGTGAACGTACCAGCCTTCACGAGGAGTACTTGGCGAGATTTTTCTTCAGTATGACCACTTGGTAGTTTGAAAGCTTTATGATAAATGAGGCCTTGTGTACTCCCATCATCTGTTATTAACTCAGCAGTAAGTAATGCAAGTGTGTCTAACTGTGTTAGCAACAGCAAATAGTTCACAATATCCATCTACCATTAGCTAAGTGGCTACAGTAGAGTGCTTTCGGGTTATTTTTGCTACCCAATCTGTTTACTTTTGCGCATCATTTTTGTGTTTACTTAAAATAATCCTTTGTCCTTCTCACTATGTTTAAGCTAGCTAGCTCCCTACTGTTAGCTTTGTGCACACAAGGCACTACAGAGTGAGTGCGGCTAAACTGCGTGTGGTGTATTGACCACAAGTACAAAAGGCCAAAATGCAACAATAGCACACAGGTCATTAGGGCTGGGTGACATCTAAAATATTTCCCATGATAATAAGCAATTACACCACACCTAGACACTGAACCACACCCCACTCGCCTGACCCAAAAGATGACTCCATTAATATTTAGATCACATGTATTGCTTATTGTTTCTGTGGAATTCTGTCAAGCCATGGGAAAATATATTGTCTACATTTTTTTGATCTTACAAAGAAACGATGGGCTAAGTGAGAAAAAGGGAGGGGCGTTAAGGCCCAAGAGTGGCTGTGTTATAAGCTCTGTACTTTACTGGACTATCAACCAGTAGGTTAAGTGTTCAAGTCATACCAGCATCAAGCTGACACTGTTGAGATCTTGAGCAAGGTCCTTAACCCTCGCTTGTCTAGACTATCATGGTTCAACCCTAATCCTCTCTAGATTTCACTAATTACGTGTGGCATGGTGGGGCAGTGGTTAGCACCTCACAGCTCCAGAGATCCCCGGTTCTATTCCTGTCGATGTGGATTTTGCTTGTATTCCCCGTGGGTCTCATCCAGGTGTGCCGATTTCCACCCAGATCCCCAAAACATGCGTTAGGTCCACTGTTGTCTGCAAAGGCATCCCAGGATGAGTCTGTAATTGTGTGTGCATTTGAAGAGGCTTGGCGCCCGCCTTGCACCCTGTTCTGCCTGGTTAGGCACCAGTTCACCACAACCCTAAATTGGACTAAGAGGGTATGAAAACAAAATTTCCTAAGCCTACAAAACCAGGGTCAGTTATCAAAATTGATGAAAAAAAAACCTTACAACACTAATTATTTCCTCTGTCACCAGTCTTCCAACTCATACTAAGCCATGGTCATCACACTGAGACACAGCCTGCAAATTTCTAGTGTAACTATAACTTTAGGCTCTATAATGCATGTACTGGTGGTCCTCAGTATCCACAGAACTGGTTCCAGGAGTCCAAAATCTAAGACACTCAAGTAGTATCTGCATATAACCAACGTACATCCTGCCGTATACTTTAAATCATCGCTAGCTTACTGGTAACACCCAATACAATGGGAATAACGGCAAGAGAAAAGGTCTGCACATGTCAACAAGTGAGCCACGAGGAGAATTATGCTCAAACTATGAGCTACTATGATTACATTAGTCACAATAAATCTAATTGATTTTTTTAATTGTTTCCATTTCCCCATTATAAAACACTACATAGCCATACAAGTAGACAATAGAAATGTCAACAGAATGTACTGATTACATGTTACATATCCATGTCTTATCGTGTCACAGAATTTCTCTGGGACTTCTCAGACAGGGAGCTGCCAAGACATCATGCCATACCATGGAGTGTCCCAAATTACTCCTCTCATCAATTCTGTTCCATATAGGTTAATAGTGCTTTATAGGGTATGTAGAATGGAGAGAATAGTGTTTTTTATTTGCATCTTACAGCATCAAGAAGCAAAAATTGTTAATTGATGTCAGTGTGTATATACACATCTACACATGCACACAGACATGTGTGTGTATGTATACGTGGTATATACACTCCCCGGCCACTTTATTAAATACATGTTCAACTGGTTGTTAATGCAAACATCTAATCAGCCAATCAGATGGCAGAAACTCACTTCATGTAGACATGGACAAACGATCTGAAGTTTAAACCAAGCATCAGAATAAGGAAAAAGGGTGATTTAAGTGACTTTGAACGTGGCATCATTGCTGAAACTAGACAGGCTGGTGTGAGTATTTCAGAAACTGTTGATATACTCGGATTTTCACACAAAGGCATCTCTTATGGTTTACAGAGAATGGTCTAAAAAAGAGGAAACATCCAGTGAGCGGCAGTTTTCTGGGCAAAAATGCCTCGTTGATGCCAGAGGTCACTGGTCGCTAAGAGAAGGGCAACAGTATTTCAAATAACCACTCTTTACTCATTAACAAGGTATTCAGAAAAGTATCTCTGAATGGACAACACGTCAAACCTTAAAGCGGATGGGCTAGAGCAGCAGAAGATCACGCCGTGTGCCACTCCATTAGGGTAAAAACAAGCAATTGAGGCCACGATTCACTCAGGCTCACCAAAACTGTACAACGGAAGATTGGAAAAACGTTGCCTGGTCTTATGAATCTCAATTTCTGCTGTGATACCGAGATGGAAGGGTCAGAATTTGGCATAAACAACATGAAAGCATGGATCCATCCTGCCTTGTATCAACAGTTCAGGCTGCTGCTGGTGGTGTAATGATATGGGAAACGTTTTCCGGGCACACTTCGGGTACCTTATTACCAATTGAGCATCATTTAAACACCACAGTCTACGTGAATATTGTTGCTGACCATGTGCATCCCTGTATGAGCACAGTATACCCATCTTCTGATGGCAACTTCCAGCAGGATGACACACCATGTCACAAAGCATGACAATGAGTTCACTGTACTCAAATGGCCTCCACAGTCACCAGATCTCCATTCAGTAGAGCACCTCTGGGATGTGATGTGTGATATATGACTATGAACATACAGAATGTAAATGAAATCTATTCTTAAGTCTCATACAATCTAATGTACGTACAATATGTATAACTAGCAAATATACATATCTAAAGGAAAAAACAAGCACAAACCTGTGTAATGTTACACAACCAGTTCTGGAACAGTAACCTGAAAACGTCTGCTAAACAGTACTCTATAACTAGTGGACTGTGGTACCTAGCGGTACTGGACTCTGGACCAGAAGGTCCAGGGTTCAAATCTCACCTCTGCCAAGCTGCCACTGTTGGGTCCTTGAGCAAGACCCTTAACCCACAAGTGCTTGGATTGTAAGACTGTACCAATTGTAAGTCGCTCTGGATAAGGGCGTCTGCTAAATGTCTGTAAATGTAAATGTTATTTGTTCTTCCTTTCTACTGTAACAGAAGTACCACTCCAACCTACACGAGATAATCCACTATTCCACACGATTGTATGCTAGGAGTTAAATATAAAGACAGCTGAAATGTTTCTGAACAACACATTTCTTAACATGGTGGCAATTACACATCCTACAGGGAATAGTTAAGACTCAAACACAATGACTTCAAACCACTTAGTCTGAGGCTAAGAGCAGGAGGGGAGTTTTCTCTGTGTAACCTTGTGTGACAGCAGCAACAGCATACATTTTAAACTAATGACTGCATGTGCATATGTTCACAAAATACATGTACAGGAAGGTTTATGAACCCCTTAAAATGACCCGGATTTCTACGGGAAAGACAAACGCAGTGTGGTGTGATCTTGAAAGTGCCCAAACATCCTGCCTAAACAGAGCGCACAAAATTCGCATTTCAATTCATGAAGAGATTCCATAGTCATATCACTAACGATCATTTTACAAAGTATGTGAACCACTAGGTTACGTCAGGTGTACAGAAAACCCCTACAATTTGCAAAAAGATTCAAACAAACTGTAAGAAAAATGCTAAAATTAGAGTTAATGGATAGACAGCACAGAGAAGAACACACCAGGAAGTCTCAATTTTCAAAGGACCGCCATGCTACATGAAGAACGTTCCATGGACAACCGTGACAAAAGTTGTACTCTCAAATTTGGCACAAATGCACAACGCTGTATTTGATTAAACTCCAAAACCTCATCCCAGCTGTGAAGCATGGTGAATGAAGCATCATGGTTTGAGGAAACTTTGCAGCCCCAGAGCCTGGACAAGCTGCTATTATTGGGAGAACAATTAAATCAAATCTATGATAACTCGGTTCTCGACCACTTCGGTCCTCGACGCATTTTGACCAGAAAAATGTGTTTCGGTTGTTGTCGTTTGTTCGGTACTCACGGTACTCGTGCTTAAACTTGTATTACGTTTGAAACTTAATTCACGATTCAGTACACAGTGATTCAGGTCACAATATCTGTTGCTCAGAGAAGATCTCCACTACTTTGATCATGTTTTCTTTATTTTTACACTTAGTCATGTATTCTTAGTGTAAATAAGTCTCCTAGTCTCCAAATAAGGGTCCTAAAAAGGATAGTATTGACAGCCAACCGAAAGGGCCAATACCAACCTCCATTATTGCATATTACCACCATATATAGTGTGGATTTTCTGGAGGTCTGGAACAGATTAATTAAATTTAGCCATTATTCCTTACGGTAAAAAAATTTGCTCGGTACTCGTCGTTACTCGAGAGGTGGGGAGGTACCACTGTATAAAGAAATATTACACAGGACTTATCATTTCAAGTCCATAAAATGCTAGATGATACAACATGGGCGGAATGGTGGCTCGGTAGGTAGCTCCATAACCTCACAGCAAAAAGGTCCTCCCCATGTCCGTGTGGGTTTACTCCGGGTGTTCGGGTTTCCTCCCACAGTGTTAGGGTAACTGAAGTTTCTAAAGTGCCCTTTGCATGTGTGTGCCCTACAATGTCAGTGGCCTGGCACCGACTGTCCTGCATCTCTGACCAAGGATGAAGGGGACAAGAAAATGAATGAATGATCTATCACGGCAATGGACCAAAAACACCCAAGTTGTTCAACCACAGATGAGAATAATACATTATATAAATCAAATAAAGAGGAAAATAACATTGTGTGTTATTAGTTTAATGTGTTTGACTTGGCTGCAGATCAGACCATATGTTAGGAGTAATTTCCAGAAATCCAGGAAATTGCAGAATTCCAAAAACTTTGTTTAGTTCAAGAAACTTATATGCCAGATATAAACAAATACACACATGTATAAAACTCAAGAAGCATCACCAGATGCAACAAGTTCCAAACCAAGTTTATAAGCCTGCTTCATAATTATATCCTGAAACCATCTGGAGAAGTTGGACGACACTCAGCTGACTTTAGGCTATTTGTATAATCTACAGCATACTTTACCGAGGATGGGGTAAAAGAACCTCTGGAGAGAAACTGTACAGTCACCACTGAGCATTCCTATAGTGATAATTACTAGGAGTGTAAATATTCCCTGATTTGCATCACGCACCAGCCTCTATATTTACAGCTGCACACATTCAAAACAGAGGGGCAATGTTTGGCTCGCTGATGTAAACAGCCTGCCATACTGGTGTCAAATCTATTACGCTGGAAAGATTCCATTCCCTGTGTACATTCATAACTAGCCTTGTTAATTAATTAGACAATTTCTACAAGAACATTATTATCCTTTCTGTGATTGTTCCATTAATTGCCCAACATCAAATAATCAGCATATTAGTTTGGTGAGTCATAACACATTTGCGACTCAGGCAGCTGGTGTATTGTCAAACTTTGCTTAGTGCGAATCAAATAAACACTGTTCTACTTGTAAATTCTGTATCACTATGCTCAAATGGAAAGCTATATCCCAATATTAATACTTCTGGTTTATTTCTTCCAAATCTCCAAAAACTGTCTGATTGACTTTCACCTGGTGTAATTCAACATTCTTTCACTTTCTTATCCAGGGACAGGGTCGCGGGAGAGCCAGTCCCTAGCCGGCAGCAGAGGGCTCAATTCAGGAACAACCATAGACACCATCATAGGACACTAGGGCCACTTTAGCATAACCTTTGTACTGTTGGAGGAAACCAGAGTACCCACGGTAAACCCATGCAGACACGAGGAGGACATGCAGACCCAAACAGAAAGCATCCAGACCTCTCCTCCTGGGCTCAAACCCAGGACCTTCTCACTGTGAGAAGACAGTGCTACTCCCATGCCACCCATGGTGTAATTTACCTTGTATGTTAAACACAATGGCTGTAGGTTTACATAAGTCATGTGTCAGCATCACACAACATCATAGAACAAACTGAATTCATACATCCAATGGCAAATACCACAGTTTAAGAAAAGTATTCTCCCTGCCAAGAAATATACTTTTATATATCTACTTATGAGTGGTTTATTTGTGCTTACAGTAGTTTACAGAAGTCTTAGGCCACCATTAGATTTGTTGTTTTAGTAATGGCATAATGATATACAACATTGTTGACGACTGGACACACAAACTTGGATTCGTCAATCCATAATATACATCCGTAGCATATCTTAGCCATTTCACCCTGTTCCCCTCCTGAAAAAAAGTGCTTTCTTGGCAGCTACCCTTCCAAAAAGACCATTCCTGATCAAGCTTCTTCAGACTGTACAGGGGTCTGCTTGGCTTCCAGGTGATACGATTATATTACGATACATTGCGATACGATGCATACCGTGATATTCCACACAGTTAATTGAAAATATAAAAACAGCTGAAGTACAAGTTACAGTGTACGATCTAAATAGTCTTAATACATCACATCACAACGATGACTCAGAGGACAAACTGAATCAACACAATACTGCGACTTCTACAGGAGCAGAGACTGTAGTTTACACCCCATTTAAAAAGTGTTTTCAATTCCTTAAAAAAACGATTGTAATAGACTGCAAAAATAAATATCGCGATATATTGCTGTATCGATTTTTCAGCACACCCCTATGCAGAATGGAGCCATATTGCCAAGTTTTCTTACGAGAATATTTTATCTTGTTCCTGTGTATTCCAAGTCCCACCTATATCAAAAATATAGTGTAATAGAGGGGGGGGGAAGGGGGCTTCGATTGGTTCTCTTGTCTGTCTGTTATGTGCAGATTGGGCGAGGCTTCATTTCTCTTACATAAGCAGAAGTATAAGAGTTTTGTTCATCACATGAGAGCATATGGATGGGTACAGGAATTCACTGGGGTCTCCCAGCATGACTCCCCAATGTTAAATAACACAATATAAAATAAACAACCATTATTGCACAATTAACCACTTAATTACATTGAAAGAGGGAAGCTGTAGGTAGAGACAAGAAGCCATTAGGGATGCCATCTGCTTCCTCCATTTTCCTGATAATTCAAAACAGCAGCCTCATTTCATGTTTTCTACTGAACGGCTTTATATTTGAAGTGCAATTCTTTCTTTCGCGTTCTAAACTGAATGAATAACTTATGATTTC
>JAJAGP010002864.1:68127-94628 GCA_025084515.1 Ancistrus triradiatus
AGAATAGGATATTTCTTTAATCCTCAAGTCACAATTATTCAACTCACATATTACTGCTGATTTTAAAATCTACTGATCCTCTGTTTCACCTGACGTTGGGTTAAATCGTGACAAACCCACTGGGAAAACAACAATGACCATTAATTTCTTCAGCTGTGATGTGTTTATTTAAACACCACCCAGGGATGTGTTCAAGGTGTGTCAAAACCATGGGCAAGACTAAGGAGATGTCACAAAAGCTGAAAGAGGAGATGATTTCATTCCACCAAACGGACAATGAGTATAAGAAGATACTCAAGACCTTCAACATTCCTTCACCACATGATCACTTAACCAATGATTTCATGGCCAGACTCCACATTGTACATTACAATCTAGACCAAGGAGCAAAAGAATGGTCGGCTAGAACATGCTACATATAAATTGAGAGCCCTTCAGAATTCCAGGTCACAATTCTATCAAGTGATGAAACAGAACTGGAACTGTCTGTCCGTACAGACCAGCAGTCAACCTGACAGCGACTTTGCTCTGGACATGGCATCTGGGGATCTGGAAATGGTCAAGCCAACCTGCTGAAGTTCAAATTGAGCATCAGAATGGATCTGAGTATTTCAGAAACTGCTGATCTACTAGGATTTTCACACACAGACATCTCTAGGGTTCACAGAGAATGAACAGAAAAATAAATTACCCAGTGAGCGGCAGTTTTCTGGGCAAAAAGCTTGATGTCAGACGTCAGTGGAGAACAGCCACACTGATTTGAGCTGATAGAAAGGCAACAGTAACTCAAATAACTTGTTACAACCGAGGTATGCAGAAGAACATCTCTGAATGGACAAACCATAAAGCAGATGGGCTAAAGCAGTGGCACTCCTGTCAGCTATGGACATGCAACCGAGGCTTTCTGATGCTCTTGACCCAGCCATGCCCCACTGGTAATCTCAATCGACAGCATAATCACATGCTCTGATATTTACACCCACTGTCTGATGCAGTTGAAGCCAACATGGCTCCAGAAGTTCAAATCAGTCACTCTCATATAGTTATGGGTTTAAAGCACCTCAATATCAGAGCAACAGAAGCAGCTGTGCGGCGGTGCTCCAAAGCTGCATGAATCATCAGAAAACCGGGTGAGCAGATACACCCAGCTTCATCAAAAGTGATTTCAGTGAACAGTGCCAATACACCAAATATAAGGTACTGAAGTCAAACCCAAGTGAATTAAACGTTCTCACAAAAAAATACACAAGTAATGTCCTACAACTAGCATATTAATATAAGCCTGCAACTTCTACCCTACAGATGGCAGAATCAATCATATAAGAGCCAAGCTATTACTGAAAATGAATCAACATCTTCAGGCCAGTGGCTCCTAGGGCTTGGAGGTAAGAGCCGGAGAACAGAAGGCATAAGCCGAAGTGTGCCCTAGACTGGACGGCCAGTCCATTGTGCTGTTACTGCGTCAGATGATCTCCTCGCTGGCTTTCTCTCCCTCAGACACAGCCAAACGTGTCTGCATGTGATCCAGGCCTGGCCAATAATGAAGGAATGAATTGCATAAATTCTTCTGTTAAACAGCAAGATTAGAGAAAACACTGCTCAATGACAACCTCTCAATGACATTGAGTCTGGTGAATAAAGCTGAACAAGCAGTAGATTAAAGAGGCTAACAGCTAATTTCACGCCTCTCTAATAGTGTGCAATAGTGTGGACTTTGTTACTCAGTGGGAACTGGTAATGATTACATTGGAAAAACAACATTGCAGAAAAGAATAAGAACAGATCTAATTAGACGAGCAGTGTGAATAAAGGAATGATCCTCACCAGGAACATGTTACAACTCGGCTCACCCAGGACCGCAGGTGCCCTGATTACCGTATTTTTCGGACCACAAGTCGCACTTAAAATCCTTTAACTTTCTCAAAAATCGACAGTGCGCCTTTAAATGCGGTGCGTCTAATGTATGAATTAATTCTGGTTGTGCTTTCTGACCTAGAACCGATTGTAGATGGTACACGGCGCTCATAAATCTGTCAAAATGTTTTAGCACGGCCTTGGTAAGTTACGAAGCTCACGGGTCCGTAGTGCGCAGCATAGCGGAGTAATACGGTATGTGCTTCAGCATTAGGGTACGTGCATGCCTTCATTTATTTTGAAGCGGATTTTCAACTCAAACGCTATCGTTCATGCAGTACACATGGCATAGTCAGCTCGAGAGAATTCAACATTAACGAATCAATGGTACGGAAGTGGAGGAAGCAAGAAGACGCCCTGCGCCAGGTAAAGACCAAACTGAGCTTCCGACGGAACTTAGGAGTTTTGTTTCATTTCATAACCCGGTGTGCTTTATAGCCCGAAAAACACTATAATTAAACATAACGCAGGTACCTGCTGTATCCAGTGCTTACAAAATGTGATATTACAGGTATGCGCAGATGTCTCTTCACTTTAACAGCCCTAAAAATTTTAATAAATAAGAGAAAATAAAAATGTGATATAGCAGCTGTAAAACAGACTCACAACAGCAAAGACTCTGTACAGCGCTGCTGAAAGTATGACGTTAGAGTACACAGTACTGTACTGAACCCTAATGACCATATTTTACTTCCCAATTATTACAGAATCCTGTGTTAATTGCTTATTTATGTAATAACATATTGTTTTGTTACACTCCAGTGAGGTGCATTTTGCTGCTTCTGCACAGCTGGACACACAATCAACGCTGTAGATCCACGAGCAGAGGTGGGAGTTAAAGAGCAAAAGTCTGTCATTCTCTAGAAATCTCAGTCAGTACCTTGTCGCTCGAGCTTGCCGGCTCACATCTGGACAAGAGACTATTCCAACTCGGTTGATGTGTTTAGAGACTTTCTGGGTAAGTTACTCGTGTTTGTGTGCATGACTTTCCAGTACTTATTTGTAACAAGCTGTAAATGGCATTTGTGAGAGTGTGCCTGTCCTGCCATAAATAGTACTCATTTGTTTGTAATACAGTGGTACCTCGGTTCTTGTCATTAATCTGTTCCAGATGTTTGTCGAGAACCGAAAACCCATAAGGAATAATGTAAATTGAATGAATCTGTTCCAGACCCCCAGAAAATCCACACTGTATAAGGGATTATATGCATTCATGGAGTTGTATTGGACAGTGTGCTCCTGATTTATGATGGGATGTGTTCAGACAAATCCATCATAAGTTCAATGTCACATGAACTGTCTGGTGTCTTGGCTTCCCATTCGCATTTTCTGCTCCACCTTAAATGACTGCAGTTACATTACAGCACCTGTAGAGGGAGATTCCGCCTCATGATAAGTAATGATAAATAAGTGAATGTTTAAAACACTTACATTAAGCTGCAGTTGGCCAAAGTCATTAACACAAAGCTTATTTTATTATAAAGTGTTGAAAAATCATGTAGTTTAGAGAGTAATGGATTGAAAGTGAAAAACAGCCTGTGCCTAGAGCATTCAGTTCCTGTTTGCTTTCGGTTGGCTCTTATAACTAACCTTTTAGGACCTATGGTGACTAAGAATACAGTACTGTAGATGTCAATATAAACAGATCTTCTCTGAGCAAGAACTGCTGTGAATCTCTATCACTGTGTCCCGAATTCTGAATCGTTAACCATGAATCGAGTCACATGGTACGACTCATAGAAGTTAGAAGTACCAAGCAACCGACTAGAAATTTTTCTAGTCAACATGAATCGAGAACCAAATACGACGAGTTCCGAGGTATCACTGTACTGTCTATCAATGCAGTTTTGCTTCCATCAACCAAAAGTATCAGTCGTTTCAATCACCCATCAATCACTCATGTTTTCAGTGGTATCTCTAATGCATTTACATATCGTTTGCACGCTGCTTTCTTGTGAAAATATCCTTCATATTTACATTACAGTTGCCTAAAAAGACTCTGTGACTATGGTAATGTCTGGTCAACATCCATTTCGGTCAGCGTCCTGTTCACAGAACATAATTCGGACGTTAAATGGTGCACATCTGTTCTATTATTCGGTTATGGCTGCGTTTCATAACTCTAACCATAGAAGCAGGACAGCCTGGAATCACTACACAGTTCGGTTCGCTTAGAGAATTGATGATGTCATCAAGTCAGACAGGAAGATACGTGCGGGCGCTGGCCTCAGCATGATTTCACTGCTGAAAGTCTCACACACACACACACACACACACACAACCACACTTGCAGGCCCACACACAGCAGCACAATCGACTGCAAACTCTGTCCAGCTTAATCTGCCTCGGCTTTTTCCTGCTGCTGTTTTCCTCCCTGTTACAACGCTGGCATAGTGAACTTTGACCAGAGGGTGTGGCTTCGGCTCTCGACACAAAGACAAACACGACTCGTGACGCAGCCACTCAACGAAGCCGTGAGACAACCGCTCGCAAAACTAATGACACAAGTGAACGCAAAACATAATTGGGTTTAGCGCGTTCAGCTCCAAAAATATGACACGCATGCTGAACGTGTTTGTCTTCCTCTATTAACCTAAGACGGCTAAGCTATTCAAGAGAACCAGCCAGACTAGTTCCTTACCTAGAACCAATGTATTCCATGTGACATTGTGGAAGACCTTGAGAGCATTTTCTCTATCGTAACACGTCAGTTATCACTCAGTGGGAACACTCTGTCTGCTGCCATTCTGGCTGCAGGTCTGTACCCCTTCCAATGACATCTAAAGTAAGTACAGGACGCGGAAGTTATGCATGAAATTATTTGTGCCTCATTAACTGAGGCACACTAAGGGTCAGAAGCCCTTGGGAACGCGCACACACACAACTACACACGCACAAATTGCTGCGTTTGTTGAGCTTAGTTAATTTTTCATTGCAAGCTTGCTATTGTGTAACATAATTGCTTATGTTTGTCTTTAACTTTGACCTTTAAAGTCCAGATCAAGGGCTCCAACTGTTGTCCAGCTATATTATGCAACCAGCAAAGCAGAGTTTCCCAACTATGCCTTGCTATAATCCTCAAAACGCTCCTAAACCAGATGAGTCTTGCTATGAACATGATTACCAAGCCCTTGGAGTGGCTCATGGACATCACGTCGGTGCTTATAAGGTGTGCAGCACCAACCAAACGTCGCTCATTGGTTACTTGGACTTTGTATTCAATAAAACTTTCTCATGTACATGGCAAGGTAATATATAGGTTACATATGCTAAGTACATTCTTAATAAGGATAATGACGTTTTCGAACCATGGAATGTGTTTCTGGATGTACGCGACGTCAATATGCAGCCACTTTTGCATCAAAGAATTGTGAAGTCTGGCTACATTTTCTTGACACCTTCCCTGATGTTTCAAGAGGATTCGCATCTGGAGATTTTGTGGACCACTCCAGATGTGTGACTGTTCCTGAATGCTCATCATGCCAGTCAGTCACATTTGCAGCCCTGTGAATGAACTGTCTTCTTGGAATACAGGGACAGGAATGTCATGTTCCTCTGTAAAATAATGAGCAAAACGCAAAACCTTGTTTTCCAGCAGGTCAATGTGGGCATTATGGTACTGTCGACTCAACCAAAGGACACATTTCGGCATAATTAAAACACCCCCAGAACATCACAGAACCTCCTCCAGCCTGAACCACACCTTGTTCTCATAGAAGCTTCCTGAGGTCTTCGTTTAACACGACGCCTAGTATCACTCACATACACAAAGAAACCATATTCATCTGACCAGATAACATTTCTAGTCATGAACAGTCCAATTTCCGTCCTTCTGCTCACTGTAAATGAGCAACTCTGAGTAGAAGTGAGCAGAACCTCTTGCGTGCCACTCTGCTCCATATGTTCATAGTATGCACTTCCCTGTGGAGCACTCTTTCAGAAATTGGTTGCGAAAGACCTGCATTGCCGTGAAATACTCTGGCAGCCCTTGTCCGTCAGTTTTGTCTTTTGGCCACAATTCTGACAAGAATTTCCTGTAGAATAAGATTCTTTTCCACTGCTGGTAGACCATATGACCGTACGCCTCAGCTACTTCCTTCACACCATGGCCTTTGGCACGCTTAAATGCAATCATTCTTTTCTGTCAATCATTAACATCTGCATTTTGACCCATTTTCCATACATCGCATGAGACATTCACTGCACTGTACCACCACTTCTCAAGCTATGAATCCAGTCACACGCCCTGCAGGTATTTAAAGCCTGATCATCCTCGAGCCTGAAGTCACCACCATCCTGAGATCACAATGTGACTCATTTTTTGTCTTATAAAATAATCAAATATGGTTCTGAAGAGCAGCTAGACCATACATTACTTTTAGTGCCAAAAGACTATTTCAATCACCCCGATGTATTTTGATTACATTAGAGGAACCATCATGATGGAAATATATGTGTGACTTGGTAAGCAGTACCAAGGATTAACCATTTAGAGAGGTCACTAAAGCTCTAGTTTTGGACCATTTGGTTGGGTATCATATCATTGGCCAGGAAGAACATTACAGCAGCAGTGATGTTTTTTAAAAGCCTTTGAAATTTTTTGATTCAGCACCAATATGACCCACGAGGTCCTCAAGCTATCTGGCTTTTCAGTATGCATTTTGCAAATATCCATTGTTTGTGGTGTGTTGTGAAAAATCAAAACCAGTTCCATATAACTAACGATTATTTCCAGTCACCTGCTCCGGTGTTGCCAAATAAATTAATTCTCAGCTATTACGACATTACAGTCTAATCATGTGTCTCTCAAGGAAACTGTGAGATGGACATGTAAATACGGTAGTGTCAGGTTGCTAGAACAACTCGGGATGCCACGTCAGCACTTTCAGCCAAAGTAATAAAATGTATTTAGTATGACGATTCTACTAATCTCTCGGTTATGGCAGACTACGGATATAATCAATCACGATACCTAATCACCCTGGATATCACGATTCTAATCTGTATAATTCACCTTTTCTGAAATGACACTCATTCACTCAGATAGATTATTTCCTACTAATACATGCATGTACCTGCAGGTAAATTGGTCACCTTATATATACAAGAACATTGGAATCTAATAATGAGTAACAACAAATAACATTGATTAGCTGGGAGGCACCAGTGACCATTGCCCCTAAAGCATACGCTTCCATCTGTGGTCACTGAATCCCAGCCCCTGCTCCATGTGACCCTGACCAGGATAGGCAGTGTTAAGAGGAAAAACATCAACCATATTACTAGCCTCATTATATAAGGACTGTTTCAACCACTAACATTAGCTTTCTGTTAGAAGAGAGCTTCACGTAAAATGCTCGTCTTGCCTCCTGTTCAGGGAAACATGATGAAATTAGTGTCCATGATAATCACACAGGGAAAACAGACACAGATGCCCAGTAAGGAGGTTACACTAAAAATACCGAGATGCTCCTTTCACAGACATGTTTCTTTCAGGTTCACTGGCAGATACTGTTCAAAAACCTGACCTGCATGTTACAACAAGAACCTAGATGAACTTGCAGTCGGTAAATGAATATAGGACTAACCTAGATCTATATAAAATGTATAATGTATAATATAGAGACAAAAGTTTATGGACACCCAATTACTTACACCCATAGTATGTAGTGTTTCCATCACATTTACTGCAACAGCCTTTGTTCTTCTAGATGGGTTTCCATCTGAATTTGAAACATGACTATGAGGTCTAACCAATTATGTGTGTGTTAATGGAATCCTATAAATGTGTCACACCAAGAGTCAGTGGGGGATTCACTACAACCCATTCTACTCCCATCGTTTGTCTATGGAGAATCCAGAAATGCATGCTTTATATTATGAATGTGTCACCAGTGAGTGTTCCTGAAACAGCAGAGCTCAATAATTAGAAGTGGTGTCCACAAACTTTTGTCCATATAGTACCAATACACTATGTGAAAAAAATCTCATTATCCTGCAACGCTTCAATCACAGCAGAGACGAGTCCTAGATTAAAAGCAGCTGCTGCGAGGCTGCATTCACAAAACAAAAAGGTGGGCGTGTGCTCATATCAGTGACTCACAGTGACACTTATTTACATTGCAGTCAAACTGAACATCCACATGCTATAAGAAAAGTCCTAGATTATGTACCAGATGGCACTGCTTTAGGTATTCAAGCATTAAAGCTGAAGGGAAAGAGACACACTGTCTGTAGGTAGATACTCTAACCTGACATATTAATAAATGTGTATTTTTGTCCATTAATAATAAGTCATCTCACTAATGACAGCACATTTTTATGATAGTGTACTTTAACCTTGTTTACATGTAATCGCCACTACATACTGTACATACCTGTAGCATTACTTCAGTATTATGGGAAACCACAGGAGCACCATATGAAAAAAACTATAGGAAAAAATGAAGCTATTGTGAACTATATATGTTTTGGAGTATTATATATACACATACATACACATACATACACACACACACACACACACACACACACACACACACACACACACACACACACATCAGGCATATCATAAAGGCCACAGAGAGGTGAGGGGAAGTGAATAACTGTCAACTTAAAGCTTAACTTAAGCCCTGGGCAATGTTCGGTCAGAAAAATTTTGTCCTGCCATTCGTGTGGATACTTTGACACGCACCACCTACCAAAGCCAAGTGCACCCCTTCATGACAATGGTATTCCCTACTAATGAGGCAGTGACCCCTTTCAGGAGGATAATGCATCCTTTCACACTGCAAAACAGTTCTGGAATGGTTTGAGGAACATGGCAAACAATTCAAGCTGTCACCCTGGCCTTCAAATCATTCAGGTCTCAAAACAAAAATGCATCGATGGAATATCCTGGACAAACAAGTCCATGTAGGCCCACCATGTAATTTCTAGGACCTGCTGCTAACAATCTGGTGCCTAATACCACAGGATACCATAAGAAGTCTTGGGGAGTTCATACCTCAATGGGCCAGAGCCTTGGTGACATGAGAGGGATCTACACAATATTAGGCAGATGGCACTTTGTGTATCTATCCTCGGACATGTTTGCAGCTTTTGAATTTCTTTGAATAATAATACATAATATAATTTCTTTATTTTTATTTTTATGTAGGCTCCCCAAGGAGGGTGGGTCCCTTTTTGAGTCTTAGTCGTCCCAAGGTTTCTTCCTCATCACAAGATGGAGATTTTCCAAGCCACTGTTGTCCTACAGTTTTGACAGTGTGCTATACAAACAGTGCTAACACACATATAGAAATATAAACAGGTACAAGACTAAAATAATGAAGGATAAATATATATATATATATATATATATATATATATATATATTATATATAATATATTATATATATTATACACCTACACACACACTTATTTATTTTAATATACCTAAATGCTATTGTAATATTAAAACAAAAAGTTTTCAAAAGGCCAATTTATAGCCCAAAACAAGGTAAAAATAATTCAGGAAATAATTCTGAAGATGTAGATATAGAACAGTGTAAAAAATA
This sequence comes from Ancistrus triradiatus, assembly GCA_025084515.1. Classification (NCBI taxonomy): domain Eukaryota; kingdom Metazoa; phylum Chordata; class Actinopteri; order Siluriformes; family Loricariidae; genus Ancistrus; species Ancistrus triradiatus. Next base: position 77,601 of record JAJAGP010002864.1, read on the forward strand.
ACATAAAATAAACAATTAAAGGTCCCAAATACATCCAGAATAGTCCTAATAGATTTTTTAGAGCTACATATATATATACATATATATATATATATATATATATTATATATATATATAATATATATACATACACATACACACACACACACACACACACACACACACACACACACACATACATACTAACATACACGCAATGACTAACTGTTTTAAGTTTTAGTTTTTTTCCTTAGTCTTTTGTTTTATATCTCTTTTTTAATATCTCAGTCGGCATTGGTTCTAAAATTCATATATATATATATATATATATATATATATATATATATATATGTGTGGGTGTGTGTGGTGTGTGGTGTGTGTGTGTGTATCACACACACACTTTAGTGCTGTTTTAATCGATGAATTAATCGATACATGTCATTTACATTATATCTAAAAAATGATTATAATTTACACAGCATTATACTCTAGGCCTACACTGTTTCTGTGTTTGTATTTATTATTTATTGCCTAGACGATAATTATTGTCACTACCATACATAAATAACTGACCAGAAAGTGACCTGAACACAGATTTAAACCCAAAGGTTTCGCACTGCCCCCTTGCTCGCACCCCTTCATGTGCTCTTTGTGGTCCCCTAAAAACCCTGAGTTTTCTCCTCCATGCTGCTATATTCATGCGTACGGCATGTGGGATCAGTAACAGAGGGAACATGTGAGGTATAGAATATATATTCAAGTCTAACATGGTGTTCAGAAGTGTGCGAGTGTGTGTGGTGTGTGTGTGTGTGGTGTGTGTGTGTGTGTGTGTGTGTGGTGAGTGTACCTGCATTGCTGTAGGATTTCGCCAGCAGCCAGCCCACACTGCTGCAGATCTTTGCTCTCTGAATGTCGTACTGATCCAAAGGTTTCACGTCCGGCACCACGAAGGTTTTCCTCATGGCAGCCGAGTCCACCATAGCGAGTCCGGACCGGCAGGCCGCGTGGAGAGAAGCCGAGGTCGTGCTGTAGGAACCGGGATAAGAATCAGACGCTCATGGTTTAAATCCGCTGCGCTCAGGGAAAACACGGATGTCGGGTGGCGTCCGCTCTCGGAAAACCAGTATCCACAAAAAGTGCCTTCTTTCTCATGAAATATATTCCCTCTCAGCCGCCCTACAAGACGACTAATGTCCAGAACGCGTCTCTGAACTAATCCCGAGCGCCCTGTCGCCCACTTTGCTCTTATTTCGCTGTTTAGTGCCTGGTTTTCGAGCCGGGCTCACACTCAGCTCTCTGCATCGTTCTGCGCTCGGCAGAAATGCGACCAAGTTCCAGGTGCTCCACGCACACGTCAATCACCCACAGCTCCACCAATCACAGCTCAGCGTACGTCACGTAGGCGGGACTAACCTTCTGAGGGCAGACAAGCAGGTAGGAAGGTGTTCAGCTCTAAACAGGTGCAACAAGTCAGGATCTGGAATGACACAGACATTATGAATCACATCACACACTATACACAATATGTATCTTACTAGACTAAACCAACAAAAACACAGCACTGTGGGTTCTACTATACATGTACTCTGTGATGAGAATCCCACAGATGTTTTTTTTCCCAAAGAGCACACTCACTCCCCGATCTTTTATGCCAAAGAACAAGTTTAAAAAGTACCTACAGTGGTGCTTAAAAGTCTGTGAACCCTTTAATGTTCTATATTTCCGTTCTATATTTCTGCATAGATATGACCTAAAACAAGTCTTAAAAGTAAAAAGAACTCAAACAGTTCAGGCAAAAATATTATAATTGGTCATTGATTTACTGAGCAAAATGATACAATATTACATATTAGTGAGTGGTAAAAGTATGTGAACCTCTAGGATTAGCAGTTCATTTGAAGTTGAAATGAGAGTCAGGTGTTTTCAATCAATGGGATGATAATCAGTGGGCACCCTGTTTTATTTAAAGAACAGGGATCTAACACAATCTGCTCTTCACAACACGTTTGTGGAAATGTATCACGGAAAGAACAAAAGAGAGTGTCTGAGAGTTCTGAGAGTTGCTGATTCTTATCAGGCTGGAAAAGGTTGCAAAACCATCTCTAAAGAGTTTGGACTCCACCAATCCACAGTCAGACAGATTGTGTACAAATGGAGGAAATTCTAGACCATTGTTACCCTCCCCAGGAGTGGTCGACCAACAAAGATCACTCCAAGAGCAAGGCGTGTAGTAGTCTGCAAGGTCACAAAGGACCCCAGGGTAACTTCTAAGCAATTGAAGGCCTCTCTCACATTGGCTAATGTTAATGTTCATGAGTCCACCATCAGAAGAACACTGAACAACGATGGTGTGGATGGCAGGGTGGCAAGGAGAAAGCCACTGCTCTCCAGAAAGAACATTGCTGCTCATCTGCAGTTTGCTAAAGATCACTTGGATGGATATATATATATATTTTATTTTATTTTTTTTATTTTTTATTTTTTATATACATATACACACGCGCACGCAGTCTAACCAAAAGTAGTGACATTCATACCTGATGTTGACATAATGTGTTTAACTAAGCAGCCCTCATGATCGTACAATAACATTTACATGTACAGTTTCTATTCAGTTACGCAAATTTGAGAAATAATCTGTGATTGACGATTGTTTCTGTGACGCGAAGCGTGTGAAGTCCAGTCTGCGATGCAAAACAGACAGGGGCTGTACATCATCCGACGTTGCCAGCTCTAATTATTCAAAATGGCGCATCAGCATGTCAATCCCTTGTTGTAGAATTGCAGGGTAGAATTTCACTGCTGGCAAGACATTTGTCACATTTCATGAATGGCGAGAGCCAGTGTTCATTTAGTTGAGAAAGGATTTTTGTCATAGTTTTTGTCAAGGACCCTTTTTTTTCTAACAAAAACGAGACAATGGGCTAAATTAAAATGAATGAAAAAGACAAAAACTAGGACGAAATGAATTTACACTTTTGTCAGCGAATAAAAACGAGACAAAATGTTTGGCTAAGACGACATTCAATCAGATCTGATTCAGTTTTGTGAAAAGGCGGGACATTTTGGGTAGCGATCCTCAATATGGTAAGATGCAGACATTTGATCTAACCCCGGGAAGACCGTACAACTATCCCCTGTACAGTTTCTTTTGAAACCAACTCGACAATGTTAACACCTGAGAGAAAAAGGAGAGTCGATATATTGGCACATTTCTCACACCCTTTGTAAACCGTGTGGGGCAACTATCTCCGGTAAAAATACAACAAACATGAACCGACATCTGCAGGCATGTCGTCCTGAAACTGCGGTCAAGCCATCAGCCCCTAAATGTGGCGAGCTCCTACTTTAGCGGTATTACGGTAGTGCATTGCAAACGCACTCCTACTTCATTATGTTCAAGCCAATATTTAAGCGAATAACGTAGCGATTAAAATAGGTTTCCAGTTTCCAGTGGATATATTTTACCTTGCCTAAAAAGTGTTCATACTATCTTTAAGGAGTATTCGGATAACGTATCAACTCCGTTTTATACTATATGAATAAATGCATATAGAGCATGCTCATATCCGATCTTCTGGTCTTATATGTTTAATAAAGCTCATAATATATCATTTATTCTAACTTGATTCAATTGTACAATATCCCATGAGTGTGCATACCGAGTTTGAAGCAGATCATTGTTGGGAATTTTGAGTAATAACAACGTTAACGTATACAGTTATTATCAATGCATGCATGTAGATGTTTCATTTTAAATAATGCAAGGGAAGTGTTAAAATAAATTACGTATTGCAACTTTTACATTTCATATTTTAGTCAACGATAATGTTATTAAAATTGGCATGCTGGACCTGCAATGCACAACGTGAGCCCACAGAGAATGCCACGCCCACTTAGCAGCTCTCCTTGGGCACTTGGCGGGCATCTGCGCAGCTCCATCTAAAGCAGACACGTTAGTCCTTGGGTGAATATGGGATGGCTCTCTGCCCCATCCGGACCCAGAACACCATCTCAGCTACACAGCACAGAATGAAACAGGGACCCTCCCAGTCACTGTGAAGCTTGGGGCACTGACCTCTATTATGTAGTGGGTTGAATAACTACATTTGTGGCCTCAGCTGGAAGTAGCTCACCTCAGCAGCGCAAACTGCGCAAACTACCTTGCATGCACTTCGCTCTGCTGTTTCTCCAGGGCGAGCTGGTGCACAGCTGCCATACACTGAGATTGTACTCTCCCCCAGTGGAGTCCCGACTACCAGTTCCACCAGCATGCACAGCCCACGTCCAACCAGACTGTAAGCTGGGCTGCCCTAAATCCAGTAGGTTACTGTTTGACTACCCAACAAGTCAGGAGCTGCTCTTTGGGAGAACTCGCAAAAGAACTCTTCCAGGATTTGTTCTACCTAATGTCATGGAGCTTGGATGAGGGACCGCATATCCTTTGGGCCACATTGCTAAATAGTCCATAGTAATGCGAATGTAGCAGTTCCCCAAAATTGGAGTACAGAAAGAGCCTCAAATGTCAATAGCTTTCCATTCCATGGGTGCAACAGACACTATGGCTATCAGCTTGTGCCTTGTGACTCAATAATTACGCTGTGGTTTCGAGAACTCCCTACTGAAATACACAATTGCTCACTCAGTACCATCCTGCACCTGGGACAGGGTGGCTCCAATGGTCACAATACTCGCATCAGTATTGACAATAAATGGACCACCTTGCATTTACATTTATAGCATTTAGCAGACCCCCTTATCCAGAGCAACTTGAAACTGATACAACCATACAATCCAAGCAATTGTGTGTTAAGGGTCTTGCTCAAGGACCTTGTCATTGTGAAGCTTTATTGAAGCACTCACCAGTATAGACTGAATGGCTAAGACTTACTTAAAGGCTAAAACTGAGGGAGACAAGCCAAATAAGGTAGCATTCTATATTAGTTTATAGTAGTCTATAACCTACCTGAAGTGCAAAGATTTAACCAAAACAAATTAATAAAAGTAGGAGAAACTTTAAGACATGCAAAAAGACAATCATAACTCCTATCAACATAAAAATAAACATGCCTCATCTCTAAAGCATGCTTGGAGTGACTGAGGATGCTTTGTCCACCTTAACTCGGCCAGTTACCGGTAATTCAAAGTCAAACTCAAAGGAGAAGTGTCTCAAAGCAGCTTTACAAATATCTAGTCCCAAAGCCCTAATTGAGCAAGACCGGGGGCCGACAGGGGCAAGGAAAAACTTCCTAAACCTCGGGAGGACCAAGACTCAAAAAGATACCCAACCAGATTGAGCTAAGTTACCTAATTAATACATTTATAGTAATAATTTAAATAAAAAGACGCCAATATAAAAAGAGAATATATTTAAAGAAAATATAATACATAAAAAATTGATTCACTGTAATAAATTAAAGATAATACAATGTTATTAAGAGTATAATAACATAGACAATATAAAACTACACCATATATATTCAGTAATATATATCCTCATACTCATTTTTTCCCCCCACTGCCCTATAAAAAAGACCCTCATAGGCTACTTTTGGGTAGTGTACCGCTTAGTTAGAGATGGTTGACTGCTAGTCATGCCTCTACGACACACTCGAAGACAATCTGCCCAGCTGACAGACATTGAGAGGAGGCACATCACTGGACTGAGAGAAACAGGATGGTTGTTTAGACAAATTGCCCACCTTCTAGGCTGTTCTGACCATAGCTGTTAGGTGGTGTTGGGAGTACAAGTACGAGCAGGTCCCAGAGTTTCGTTGTCCACCATACAGAAAAAGGTGGCACCTTCACTACACACCCCTGTCTCTACCCGGACCATTTCCAGGTGTATCCAGGCTAGAGGTGCTGTAACAGAGTAACTAGAGCCTCAATTCAACTGTACAGTTTCCCAATTAAAATTATCCTTTCACTCTAATCACTTGCATATATACATATATATGTATATATACACAGTATATGTATATACACACACACACACACGTATATGGCAGACCTGGGTACATATTCCACCTGGAGTTTTGCTATGTCACTGTCAAGTCTACTAGAAGTGAGTCAAAACAATACTTTTAGTAATGGAGTCTGACATGGTAGAGTATAGCGAAAAAAGTTAATAATCAAAGTTACCTCAGATAGACCGATTGGACTTTTCTGGGCTTGACAACAATTTGAGTCCCTCTTACTCTGAGACTGAGACATGACCAAGTCCAAATGATAGGCATCATCTTGCCATTGAACCCAACTCTATCTCACGGGAGTCCAGCCAACAACTGCCAGTCTGGTTCAAGCCACAATTATCCAAGTGTGTTTCACTTTTCACATTGATTATTTACATTATTAAAATATCAACTCTATCTGCTATCCCCTAGAGATGGTGCCTTACCCTGGAGTTTTCCCCTCTTACTGCTCTGTTTGGCTTACTCTTTAGGGGTTTAAGCTGCTTAACATCCTTTGTGAAAAGCACCCTAGAAATTTAATTGAATTGATTTTTTTTTTTTTTAAATCAACCCTACAGCACAGTTTGTCCTTGGATCCATTCCATGGTCATCATTCTTTGGATAATCCATTGCAATAAAAGCTCTGGTGTGGAATTTTAACAAGATGTCAACGTATGATTGGTGTCTACATGAGATTAAGACTTCACACAATCTGTCATAGTGCTAAATCATTTAACTAATCCCTACTGAATGACTAAAAAACCTTTGAACTAGGACTTGTGCTAATTTGACTAAGAACAACAGAGAAGAACAAACTAACATACAGTATTGTTTAAGCACATCTGGTTCAAGTGGTTTGGTGATTTTCAATATACAAAGAATGAAACAATGACCTATTTCTGTGAATTCTAATTCCTACATTATGAAACATATTGGAGAGAAGTTGTGTTCAAAAGTTCAGACACCTTTCCAGTTGATTCATTATTTTTTAGAATATACATTCCGTAACAGTATGGTTTCATGCCAAGGAAGAGCACCATGGATGCGATTTTTGCTTTGAGACTGCTGATGGAGAAGTATAGAGATGGTCAGAAAGAGCTACACTGTGTCTTTGTGGATTTGGAGAAAGCTTATGACAGGGTGCCAAGGGAGGGACTGTGGTGTTGTATGAGGAAGTCTCGAGTGGCTGAAAATTACGTTAGATAGTGCAGGACATGTATGACATAACAGTGTGCAAAGCGTTTAGATGTGCTGTAAGAAGTGACAATAGCTTCAAGTAGAGGTGGGACTGCATCAGGATCGGCCCTGTTCCCCTTCTTATTTGCTCCATGGTTGATGGACAGGTACTAACAGATGAGGTCAGACAGGATCGCTGTGGACTAATGATGTTTCAGACGACCTTGTGGATCGGTAAGTGAGAACAGGGAACATGTAGAAGAGAACTGGGAGAGGTGGAGTATAATCTGGAAGGAGGGAAATAAACGTCAACTGTAGTAAGACAGAATACCGGTGGTGTAAATGAAAGGGGGCAGGTGGAACAGTCAGACTACAGGGATCAGTGGTCACAAAGGTCCAGGAGTTCAGGTACTTGGAATCAACTGTCCCAAGAAATGGGGGAGTGTGGAAAGGAGGGTAAAAGAAGAGAGTACAGCAGGAAGGAGGGGTGGAGAAGAGTGGTCAGGAGTGCTGTGTGACAAAAAGGGTAGCAAGCAAAGTGGAAAGGAAATATTTATAGAGAGTAGTGAACCAGCCTTGTTGTATGGCTTAGAGACAGTGGCCACTGACAAAGAAGAAACATGAAGGCAGAGCTGGAGGTGGAGAACTTAAGATGTTGAGTTCTCTTAGTAGGAGTGTCTAGGGTGGACAGGTTAGGAATGAGATCATCACGGGCAGCAAGGTTGGAAAATTGGGAGACAAAATTCGAGAGGGAAGACTGAGATGGTTTGGACATGTGCAGAGGAGGGATAGTGGATATATTGGTAGGAGGATGTTGGAGATGGAGCTGCCAGGCAAGAGACGGAGAGGAAGACCAAAGAGGAGTTATTTGGTTGTGGTAAATGAAGATATGCAGGGAGTTGGGGTGAGAGTAGAGAATGTGGAGGACAGGGTGAGGTGGAAACGTTTAACTCGCTGTGGCGACCCCTGGTAAAGGGAGAAGCCGAAAGAAGAAGAAGAAGAAGAAGAAGAAGAAGAATAGAATATACATTCCGTGTAAATACATACACACACACACACACACACACTTTATTAGGTACACCTTTCCACTGCAGGTAAACATTCAGAAATTGCTGATCTACAGGCACTAACACACAACCATCTATAGGATTTACAGGAAATAATTAGACACAGAAAAAATATACAGCGACTGGCAGTTCTCTGGGTGAAAATGCCTTTTTGTCGCCAGAGGTGAATGGCCAGACTGGTTCAAGCTGATAGAAAGACAACAGAAGAGCATCTCTGAATCTCAAGAAAATATCTCTGGGGAATATTTTCTTGGCCCACTTTGGGCCCTGTAATACCATAATAGCATTGTTTAAACGTTACAGCCTACCTGAGTATTGCTGCCGACCACGTCCATCCCTTTATGACCACAGTCTACCATCATCTGATGGCTACTTCCAGCAGGATAACCTAGCCTAATTTGCACTTTTACAAGAGCTACCCTCTGATTTTATTTGCGTCCAGATCGGCCATGTTGTTTTCTTGTCATTTCTCACTTTAGGGAATAACATGCAGAATTATCTGCTGTTTTTGAGCCGAGTGGCGCTCTGAACGTTTCATTGAGTTTACAGGCAGCTGACACTGCATTGGAAGAAATCTTTTTGATTGCTGCTACAGGTGGAGAGAGAGGCAAGTAGTTGTTAGATAAATAAATAAACAGATAGACAGAGACATTGGTAGGTAGGTAGGTAGGCAGGTGGGTAGGTAAATGGGTCGAAAGGCAAGCAGGAAGGAACCATCTGGACCGGAAGCCAGGTCACTGCGGTGGTGGGATAGCATGTTACACCAATGCACCCGTATACAGTGGGGCAAAAAGTATTTAGTCAGCCACTGATTGTGCAAGTTCTCCTACTTAGAAAGATGAGAGAGGTCTGTCATTTCCATCACAGGTACACTTCAACTATGAGAGACAAAATGGGGAAAAAATCCTGGAAATCACATTGTAGGATTTTTAAAGAATTTAATTGTAAATCATGGTGGAAAATGAGAATTTGATCAATAACAAAAGTCCAACTCAATACTTTGTAACATAACCTTTGTTGGCAATGACAGAGGTCAAACGTTTCCTGTAAGTCTTCACACACTGTAGCTGGTATTTTGGCAACTCAGCATTCTTCTTCCTCCAAACACAAGTTGAGTTTTTATCAAAACGTTCTAATATTATACCACATATTCTCCCAATCCTCTTCTGGATCATCCATATGCTCCCTAGCAAACTTCAGACGGGCCTGGACATGTACTGGCTCCGAGTCCCTCTCGGCGTGGTGTGTTACTGATGGTAGCCTTTGTTACTTTGGTCCCAACTCTAGGCAGGTCATTCATCAGGTCCCTCCGTGCAGTTCTGGGATTTTTGCTCACCATTCTCATGATCATTTTGACCCACGGGATGAGATCTTGCGTGGATCCCCAGATCAAGGGAGATCATCAATGGTCTTGTATGTCTTACAGTTGCTCCCACAGTTGAATTATTTCACACCAACCAACCTGCTGCCTATTGTAGATTCACTCTTCCCAGCCTGGTGCAGGTCTACAATTTTCTTCCTGGTGTCCTTCGACAGCTCTTTGGTCTTGGCCATGGTTGAGTTTGGAGTCTGACTGTTTGAGGCTGTGGACAGGTGTCTTTTATACAGATAACGAGGTCAAACAGGTGCCATTAATACAGGTAATGAGTGGAGGACAGAAGAGCTTCTTAAAGAAGAAGTTACAGGTCTGTGAGATCCAGAAATCTTGCTTGTTTGTGGCTGACCAAATACTTATTTTCCACCATGATTTACAATTAAATTCTTTAAAAATCCTACAATGTGATTTCCTGGATTCTTTTTCTCATTTTGTCTCTCATAGTTGAAGTGTAGCTATGATGAAAATTACAGACCTCTCTCATCGGTCTAAGTAGGAGAACTTAAACAATAAGTGGCTGACTAAATACTTTTCTGCCCCACTGTATACAGACAGTTACATGTAACACAAACCTTTTGCAGATAGTACAACCAGATAGAAACTCTGTAGGAATTTTATTATAGTTTATGACTGAAAATACTTATGAGTTTACGAATTTAACACACCCATCGCCCTGATAAACTAATCTAATCCGAATAGGGCTTATGTTTAACTTTGTTCCACCCAGACTGCGTGTTAACTTTTCATTCAGCAAATCAACCGGCCACAGGTGGCCAAACTTTTATATCAAACTGTACTATATAGCACTGGAACCCTCACGAGGAAAAGCTGGAATGTGAAGTGCACTAGGTAGCACTATAGCTGACCGTTTCAGATGTAACCAAGGTTACGGCGTGCTTGACTCACGTGACATCCTTTGGAAGTTCGTCGAGTGCGCTCTACGCTCCCAGCTGCTTTCATTTCACTAAGAGGATTAGCTCACCTAACTATTTTAATCTAATTACAGAGGAACAGTGTTTTGGTGCAGTCCTTTAGTTTGGGGGAGTTTTGTTGGTTCAAGACAGGAAGGAAAAGCCCACAAAAGAAAATATTAAAATATAGTGCAGTCACTTTCGCTTGCTGATTATTACACAGGCTGTGGTGTCAACAAGTCTGAGTATTTAGCACAGTTACAAAGTACGTAGGTTAGACTACGTTTATGGCAGACACACCTTAACGTCGGTGGAATTTTAAGAGCGGTGGAGAGCTTTCCAGAAGAGAAAAAAAGAATGGCAGCAAGAACTTTATTCCTGATACACCCTTACCACACAAATATACACATTCCACAGTCACCAGAGCTTTCACTCATTTACCTCAACGCCCTGGCAAGTCATGCACTGATGTTTACTCTGCTTCTGGAGGAACATCTTCTGCCTCGTGTTAGCAGAAAGACAAGAAATAACATCCCTGGGTGTGTAAGTGCAACATTATAGTCATTTGGGACAATAAGAGAAACAGATGTGTGTGTAAAACAGCGACCTCTGGTGTTCCCAAATGCAGCAAACCTGAAACCTCAGTCCTTATTCTCAACCTTATGAAGTCTGTAGGAATTGAAACCAGTTCATTAGAATGAATAGGTACTTCTAGGACAGGATGTATAATCCATCACTGCTTCAGTCGTCCTTGAGGCCACCGAACACAGCCGTGGGGACACTCTTCTGCTCGAGTGGCACCTCTGCTCAGAAAAAACACCACCACAGATCATCAGATCACAGAATTGAGTCACACCTACAAATACAGATTCTGCAGCAGGACTCACCATCAGGTTCCTCATCTCCGCCTTCCCCTTCCTCCTCATCATCATCAATGTCGATCTCATCTGGGTTGGCTTGTTTAGCCAGTTCAGCCAGTTCACTACGCGAGGTGTCACTCCTGCACCACAATTAAATGCACGGTCACAAGGGAAAGGTGTGCGTAATGTGAACACACCAAGCGAAACAGGTTTTTGGAACTGGAAATGCCAAAGATCCTAACTGTTTGGTTTTAGTGCCTGGGCAGGACTGGGATGATTTTGGGGCAGGTGGAGGACGTGGCAGGAACAGGTGGAGTGCTATCTTATCAGATAAATTAGCTGTAAATGACAGGATGCTTTTGACAGTGGTAATCTCAGTAACAGCCACGTTCTAATCTCAGATTACTTCCAGTTCATTATTGTTGTGCCAAGTGCATAAGTGTAAATAAAAAAAGAGTAAGATCTCATCCAGTGTCTCAGACTGAGTTGCATTACTTCTTGATCTTATAATGAACTGCAGTATCTCTCACATTCTAGCTTCTTACTGACAGGAAAAAAGTGGAAGGTGTAGGTAGAGGCAAAATGTCATTCAGTGATTCCATCTATATCAGTTACGTCACTGTCACACACTCTGGTGAATTTCATTTCTCAGGTTCCACTTTCAGCTCGTCACTCGTTATAGCAGGTTAGTGGCTTTGGATAGTGTGGAGGGAGACGGTGTTCATTTCGTTGACAAATGATTTATCATAGCTTTCGTCTACCCTGTTTTTTCTAACAAAAACAAGACGACTAAAATAAAATGAATGAAAAACGACTAAAACTAGGATGAAACGAATGGACACTTTTGTCAGCGAATAAAAACGAGATGAAAATGTTTGGCAGAGGCAACATCCAATCAGATCTCATTTAGTAAGGTTCAGGCAGGTCGGGAAAAGATCCAATTATAACTTTAGCATACATGGGAAGGCGGGACAAGTTGGGTAGCGACCCAATCAGTAAAGCTGTAAGACGCAGACCCCGGGAAGCCTGTGCAAATAGCCTCTGTAGTGTTTCTCAGGAAACCAACTCGACTATGGTAACATGGGAGAAAGAGTCGATATAATGTAAAACAAGACTCTCTGTAAACCTGTGCGGGGCGACGATCTCCGGTAAAAATACAAACTTGAAACGGCATCGGCAGGCCGTATCCTGAAACCGCGGTCAGGCTAGCCGCACCTAAACGGCGCGAGCTCCTGTTTTAGCGGTATTACGGTAGTACGTTGCAAACGCACTCCTAGTTCAATATGTTCAAGCAGATATTTCAGCGAATAAAGTAGGGATTAAAATATGTTTCCAGTTCGCGAAGTGGATATATTTTACTTCGTCTAAAGTGTGTTCAAACCATCTTTAAGGAGTGTTCGGATAACATAACTCTGTTTTATACTGTAATTATGAATAGATGCATATACAGCATGCACATATATCCGATCTTCTGATCTTATGAGTTTAATAAAGCTCATCATATATCACTTATTTTAATTTGATTCTATTCTACAATATCTCTTGAGTGTCCACGTTGAGTTAGAAGCAGATTGGTGAAAATTGAGTTCTGGTGACCACTTTACTGTATACAGTTATTATAATGCATGCATATAGACCTGAGCTTATATCGTAATTCGATCTAATTATACATCATTCATTCCAACTTGATTCTATTCTAGAGTATCTCATGAGTGTCCACACCTAGTGTGAAGCAGCTCTATGGTGGAAATGTAGTTATAACCACTAATGTATATTGTTATAATCAGTGCATGCATGTAGATGTTTCATTTCATCTAAGTGCATATAATGACTTAAATGCTTTTTTATACATTTCTCTTGAATCATTTAAGTATTGCAGCTAGTGATGCACGATATATCGGCGGCCGATATATTATTTGCCGATATATGAAGGTATCGGCATCGGTCTGATATTAGAATTTTAGCCGATATTCTAACCAAGATTTATTATATATTTACATATGAATTTTTCTTTTGGCTGTTACTCAAAGCAAAATATCTGACGTTGCTGAGTTTATAGTTATATATGCGGTTACCTTTCTAAAGGATGGTTAGAAAAAAAAAGGAATTTAACCATTTTTCCTTTGACTGAACTGCAACTTGTGTTGACAGCAATCGTCATGTCTGATTTACCCGTTTAATTGCTTATTATTTTATATATTTACTTAGAATTTATTATATATACATATAATATGCATATATAGTATATACACACTAATAATATTAGAATTACTGATCCAGTTTTTAACAACATTTCATATACGGATTATAATGTGTACGTTTTGGAATTGGTTTTGAACATCGGTATCGGCCACAATAATGTGCTAAACATCGGTTATCGTATCGGCCCAAGAAATTCGATATCGGTGCGTCCCTAATTGCAGCCTTTACATTTCATATTTTACTCAACTGAATCTACTGTAGATTTAGTCTATAATCTTGTTATAATTAGTCAACTAAAACTAATAATTCAGATGACTAAATGACGAAAAACTACATTACATTAGTCATAAGACTATGACTAAAACAATCAAAATTTGCTGTCAAAATTAACACAGGAGGCAGACTAAACATCTTATACATCATAGCTAGGGTTGGGTATCGTTTGCATTTCGTCTGTTCTGATTCTCGATTCCAAAATGTTGAAATATGTGGCAAATCTTCAGGTATAAAGAATCTGTATTTTTTTTATATTTCAACTTTTTACATTTAATCATTTTTACATTGAGCTTTTTTCCCCCTTCCATTTAAACTTACTATAAGTAAAAAGCTCTACATGGCTTAATGTACTAAAGCAGTAACATAGGAACACCAATTTTCTCTCAGTTACTATTGGTCATAAGTACTCTCTACTGCTGAAATAACTCTGGAGCACTTTTGACCATCCATCTTCTGCTATAGAGCAGCGTATCAAAACAAAGCTACATGATTATGTACACAGTAACACGGTGCACCGGTCCTGACAGATGGGTGCCTCCTTATCACAGATATATTTCTGCACTCATCGCGGCTGTGTATTTGAAGCATAATGCACAAGTAGGAACTGATCATTTAACATAAAAGTCCAACTGACTACTGTGTGGGCCAGTTCTGTTTAGTATGTGCAGTGGGAAAACAGTGGAAGCAAACGACAATAAGCAAGGAGAATCGATTCAGACCTGACAAACAGGATCTTCTCTTTGGGTTTGTCCTGTTCAGCTTCTGAGGCCAACTGCTGTGCCTTCTGCTCCAGCAACTTCATGTCATCAACACCACTCTGGCCGGGGGCAAGGTCTGACACTGATGGCCATGCACACGTCACACACACACACACACACAGACACACACACACACACACACACACACACACACACACACACAAACAACAGAACATGAACGCTGACCTGAAACCAACAGTTCACAATACTGCTACAGTACTGATGTAAAGCCTAGTCCTTATATGGAGACCAAGACGGTGGGTGATCAGACCCCTAGCTCCAAAAAAGGTCTTGGCATTGCAAGCAGAAGGTTTTCCATGCAGGATAGCTCATCTCTTCATGTTTTTTTAGGTTTCGGTAACACACCAAACATTCTGCATACAAATACAGACTTTAAAGCAGTAACTTGGCTCAGTCTTTCACATTCATCATTTGGAAGACATGAGGAGGACATGTAGAGTCCACATAGAAAGGACCCAGGCCGCTCCACCCTGGGATTGAACCCAGGACCTTCTTGCTGTGAGGCGAAGGTGCTGTGAACTGTGGTAGCCTAGCGGTTAAGGTACTGGACTATGAACCAAAAGGTCCAGGGTTCAAATCCCACCTCTGCCAAGCTGCCACTGTTGGGTCCTTGAGCAAGGCCCTTAACCCACAATTGCTTGGATTGTAAGATTGCTCTGGATAAGGGCGTCTGCTAAATGCTGTAACTGTATCCACCGAGCCTCCAGCTCAGTAAGCATCAAAGTGTGAATTCAGTATTGTGAATCAAATTGAACTGTATATCGTTCCACCCCTATTATTTACAACAGTGTCATAACAAAGTATTCCATTCGGAAATGTCGGTCTTACCACTAACTGATAACACTAACCTCTAAGACGTGTTTACTGCACCCACCAGGTCTTACTCAAAGAGCTTCATTAGTATTACAAGTATGGGAGGCTTGATAAATATGAACCCTAGAGAAAACTAGACCAGTATCTGTTCATGAATGACTCACCTGTGCCCGTAGCACTTGTGCTTGCTTTGAGCATCTGTGAGGACATGAAGTTGACCTGCGTGTTGTACGTGGCCTGGACACTGCGCTTTATCCGAAGCATCTCCCGGATCGTGTCCTCGTTGCCGTGCCGAATCTCAAACTCCTTCCAGGTCTGCCAGAAGTTAGCCGTCAGCTGCAGAGGACGTAAAGGAGATCAAAAATGGAGCAAGATGGGGCACTCGGGTGACGCAGACCTAAATAGCCTGGCCCAGTAGGCTGTGAGGGTTCTGCTATGGGCTGCGGCCTGACAGTTGTTCTAGACGTGCCACCGAACCTTTTTAAAATATGACATTTCTGTCATATTATTTGGAAAAATAAAAACATTTTGGACGACATTATGGATTGGCTCCAATATAATGCGTGTTCTAATAGCGTCTACACGCCTCCATGGCAAGCACAGTGAATATCGGGAGTTATGTTCTAGCTCTAATAACTGTACTCACTGTTGCTTTTTTGTGAAACACACACATGGATATACTTCATTCATGCCCACTCGGGTTTCTATTACTTCGCAGTAGTGCCCCATTCAAGTGAAAGGTAGACGAGAACGATAAAGCTCAAGAGCAGTCAGGCCTTGGTGAACTTGTATATAAACATGCAGATGCTTAGAGGATTGGCTTGAAGTGTCACTTTCTCACCCTGGGATCACAAATCTGGGAGCAGAAGGAATAAATGGCCCTTGCTCGGTCAATCTCTCCCAGTTTGCTCTCCATGTCAGCAAAACGCAGACACATGTCCCGGGCATGTTCATCTGGGAGGACCTGCAAGCCAGAACAATACAGTCATTCAAACAGCCATTCACAATCAGTTCTGACAATACAACAACTCTGTGCTGCATGCAGCTTGGTAACAACCATAAAGTATAGGAAACACTCATGGAATGTACTTAATGTTGTCATTTTACTATGTCACATGACAGCATATATAGCCAGTATTATATAAAACCATCAACATGTTCAATTATACCGTTATATATGCCTCACATGCTTTATATTTCAGTTTACACAACATAATATGTTCATAGTTTCATTCTGTGGTGGACGGGTTTCCTTTAAAGCCTGGTTCCTCTCGGTTTGTAGCTTCTTCTTGCTTCCTAGAGAGTTCCATGCCACTGTCACCTCCAGCTGCTCATCTACACTCAACCCATTTCACAATAATTGTTTCTATTGTTAAGGGCACTGAGATGGAAGTTTTTTTGTTTTGTTTTTTTTAATAATTTGCATGTGTTGCCTGTGCTTAACTCGTAATAAATAACATTTACATTTACAGCATTTAGCAGACGCCCTTATCCAGAAGGACTTACAATTGATACAGTCTTACAATCCAAGCTATTGTGGGTTAAGGGTCTTGCTCAAGGACCCAACAGTGGCAGCTAGGCAGAGGTGGGATTTGAACCCTGGACCTTCTGGTCCATAGTCCTGTGCCTTATCCGCTAG